>JAAAWM010010300.1:0-37985 GCA_036873465.1 Thinopyrum obtusiflorum | reverse complement strand
AAAAAAGTGATGCAACAAGTGTACAACCTCTTTGGCGAAGCCATATCGATCTCAGGATCATTGGGTTTGTCGGCGAGGATGCTCCGGCTGATGTGGCTATCGAAGGAGAGGAAGAAGATCTTAGGCGTCTGGAGATGGAGCCGAGGGTACTGCTCCGCTAATAGTAGACAAATAGTATTGATTGCTGCCCCAATATGTACCCCACAACCATTTAAAAACTCAAGTTTGAGCATTAGTTTGGACCTGACTTGGAGTGTAATCGGTGAACAGGATGACAAAGTAGCATGTCTTCATATTAAGCGATGCATAACATAAGAAGACATGAAAGAGTGCGACCTCTCTTGCAGACCCGTGTAGTCCTGAAAGTCATCTGCTCAGTTGATGATTGTAATGCAGTTGTCGTGGCTGCCGGTGGCGGGGAAGAAGATCTAAGGCAGCAAAAGACAGTCAGGAGGGCAGATCCCTACTGTGGTGAACCCTTCCATCATTGGAGTAGCTGAGCTGGGGTGGTCCACAGCGCAGCAGGAGCGGAACAAACCACACAAGGTTTTTCTTTGACACATATCTATAACAGTAGTAATTCTATAAGGGCTTGTTTGAATTGGAGGATTCTGACAATGCAGGGATAGGAAATACAAAGGAATAGGATAGGAATGCACGTGCAAAATAGAGAATTTAAAAACACAGGATTTCTGCCAATCTGGGTGTTTGGTTCACAAGAATTGGAAGATCACAGGAATGCAAAGAAGCATGGTGAAATTAAGTCAAACCACAAGAAAATGTATGTTTATAATGCTATTATGCTACTATCTCTTGGTCATGTGCTTCATGAATAGGAATTTGAAAAGGAGGCCAAGTGGATATTAAATTCCTACGGTTTTTCTTTCAAGGAGACACTAAAGGAACAAATCCTACAGTTTTCCGTTGCTCCATTCCTTTGAACCAAATGCATGAATAGTAGTACCATAGGAAACTTTCCAATTCCTATGTTTTTCCTTCACTTTTCCTTTCAAGCACTAGCGATTTTAGTAGGCAGGCTTGAACAGGGAAAAGCCTACACTCCAAAAATGTTTTTGTGCTACTTCTACTACTTTGGACCTAGGCCACTGCCCTACTAGCTCAACTCCTAGGCCCATCTACAAATGCATAGCTCAAATGCACAGAAATAAATAAGGATGGCATTTGAGAGAGTCCATCACGGATAGCTAAGTTTCCTGGTACCTCACTGCTTGTCATATAGTATGAGAAACTAATCGTATTTCACGTTACTATGTGTGTTCAGTGGACAGTATATATAACATGTAGAGTAAAAAAGTGATGCAACAAGTGTACAACCTCTTTGGCGAAGCCATATCGATCTCAGGATCATTGGGTTTGTCGGCGAGGATGCTCCGGCTGATGTGGCTATCGAAGGAGAGGAAGAAGATCTTAGGCGTCTGGAGATGGAGCCGAGGGTACTGCTCCGCTGTGATTGAGGGTTTCGTCGTTCGAGCAGCTCCGGTGAGTTGTACGACAACGAGGCTAAGGCACGACAAGAGAGACAATGTTAACATGAGTGGAATTCTAATAGCATCTCCAATAGATGATGTAAAATACATAACCACAAAGTGCTAGATGTAAAATACATCAGCCGCTCATCTCTGAACTTAACTTTCGAAACTGAATTTAACCATCGAAACTGAATTTTACTGTCGAAACATAATTTTGCTATCAAAACTAAATTTTACTGTCGAAACTGAATGCACTAGTAGCAGAAAAGCAGTAGCAATAGCAACAACGCCCGGAGCAGCAGCACGTGTGATAGCCGAGGCAGCTGGTCATGTAGCAGCATCTCGGGTAGCAGCTGCAGTGGCTCGAGCGAGAGCAGGATCTGCTGCTCGTGCAGCAGCAGCGCGAGTAAGAGTAGAGCAGCAGCGTAAGCAAGAGCAAGAGTAGCAGCGCGAGCAAGAGTAGAGCAGCAGTGCAAGCAAGAGCAAGAGTAGCAGCGCAAGCAAGAGCAAGAGGAGACCAGGCAGGGGACCGAGAGCAAGAGCAGAGCAGCAGCGCGAGCGAGAGCCAAAGCAGCAGCAGCTCCTACTGATGTGGACGTCACCGCCGAGGGAGCGATGCCATAAAGGAAGTGGCCAGCGCCGCCACCGTAGATGGAGCCATGCCATGGCGACTTGGGACCGAGCGCCGACAGCACCCTGAGATCGAATCAAGAAGAAAATGCAGCGATTAGTGTAGAACCTCTTTGGTGGTGCCGATTAGGCCTCAGCTTCATACGAGGAATCGATGATGGTGCTGCTCTTCTGGTGGTGCAGGTGAAGATGGTGTTGTGGGAATGGAGGTGGCGCGGAAGACGAGGTGAACATGGGGGCAGCTCCTTGAAGGTGGAGGACGGTGTGGCTGAACCGGCGGGACGACGAGATCGACGACAGATCCTCATCCGATGCGATGGATGAGGGACGTCGAGGTGTTGCTATGGACAACGTCGTCGGGGAAGAGGCTCTGGCTGGGTGGCGGACGGAGGAGGGTGTGGGGCTTCGCGTGTTTTCACGGCCTCGGTGTACGAATGGGGAGAAGAGGGGATGGGAGGGGGAACCATGGCTTAGGGACGCGCTTGTCAGAAATGTGGGGTAAGTTACAAAAGTGCCCCCACCAATTTGAGCTAGGCGGTTTTTCGGTTCAGGGGTATCACGGGAATTTCGCGTATCGGGATTTCGCAGGAGGTGGGAGTTTTCACGCGCATTGTAATTTTGGGATAGCAAGGTGCAGGTTGAGATGGAGGGAGTTTTCGGAGCATAACAAGACAAAGAGATATCTTAAAATTTTAGGGTAACAAGGCGTGGGTTGAAGAGGTGGGAGTTTCGCAGCACGATAGACAAAGATGCTGGCTTAAAATTTCGGCATAACAAGGCGCGACTTGAAATTTCGGGAGAACAAGCTTAACGTGTAAAAAAACAAAAAAGACAATGCGCACCTCTCACGCCCAATATGGGATCCTATCCAAGAGGAACTCGAAGGTCCCACCAAGGATAGAGCTGCATATTGAGGATGCTTTGCAAGCTAGATGTAATTACATCATACCATATACATAATAGATGGGGATACAGAAAAGGCATACACTTGCCTCACAAATACATCAAACATCATACAAAAAGAGCAACATCCGACTACGGATGAATCAAAAACAAAAACTCAAACGACATCCACCCTGCTAGCCCAGGGTGCCGACCAGGAACCTATCCCACGATCGAAGAAGAAGAAGCAGAAGAAGAACTCCAAAAAAACAAGCATCACTCTCACGTCATATCATCGCATTACTTGTACCTGCAACTATTATTGTAGTAATTTGTGAGCCACGCGGACTCAGCAATCCCATTATCATGGGTATCAAGACTAGCAAAGCTTAATGGGTATGGAATGGATAAGTGGTGAGGTTGCAATAGCACTAAGCATTGTATGGTGGCTAACTTACGAGTAGAAGAGTAAGAGTAACTATGCATAATGGCCGCAACTAGTAATGATCAATAAGTGATCCTGAACTACTTACGTTCAAACATAAGCCCACTATGTTCTCTTTTCGAACTCACTTGAAAGGAGACGATCACGGTTACGCACACGGTTGGTGTATTTTAATTCGGATCAGGTGTCAAGTTCTCTACAACCGGATATTATAAATTTCCAATCTGTGACATAACTGTGGGCACGGCTTCCAAAAAGATTTAACCCTGCAGGGGTGCTCCAAGTGATCCATTATAAATTCCAAGCGCATCCGATGGAACATCCTCAAACCATGAAGAACATGATGCTTACGATAAGGAATTCCGGTGGACCTGCCTCTCATCAAAGGTAAAAACTAAACTAGCAAGACCTCCCGACGTGCCGACACCCTGATAGGAGCCGTGCGTGTCTCGTCTCAGGCCACGATCGGATTGTCCAAACTTCCGGTGGGCTGCGGGTCTGCTCCTGCATGGCTGGGTTTTGACTGGAGCAAGGAAGGCCCAGGTGGGCTGGACTCTCTCTCAATCCTTCTCATATCTTCTGCTTTCTCTTATAATCAACATATTTTAGAAAAGGAAAAGAAGGGGGATCTAGGAAAGGAACTGGGAATATACTGGATATCCTCATGCTCCTGGAATCATGCACTATTTGAATAAATTGGTTTGGGTATTTTTAGAGGTACAAAAATAATTCAAGTTTGAATTAAATTCAAACTTGAGACTTTTTTGAACCCAACCAAAAAAAGTTCAAAGGAGCTGAAATTTGGCAGAGAGGTTGAAGGCATGGTTGAGAATTTATAGGAAAGGAATGAACATTATTTGGGACAGAAAACATGACACTTGCATCAATGGGTGAAATTTTAAGAAAGCAAGAAGTGAAATGGTTTATACTTGGAGAAGGGCCTTGAAGAAAAGATGAAGATGCAAACAACCATAGGAGGAGGAAGAGAATATGGAGAACACAACCAACACATCAACATGAAGAATGCAACCTGTCGGATTTCGGGTTCCGGCAAAACCCTTCAGGTTTGAACACTGGGGTGCGCACGAAGATTTCCCCCTACCTAATCAAGCCCTCAGCCTCACTGCGATCTCAAAGCCTAGCTTGACGAACTCGCAACACAAGAGACACGAGATTTATACTGGTTCGGGCCACCGTTGTGGTGTAATACCCTACTCCAGTGTGGTGTGGTGGATCGCCTTTTGGGCTGGGGATGAACAGTACAAGGGAAGAACAGCCTCCTGAGGAGAGGTGTTCTTGTGCTTGGTGGGCGTGAGGATGATCTGAATCAGTTGCCTCCTACGGTGGTGGCTAGTCCTATTTATAGAGGCCTGGTCCTCTTCCCAAATATTGAGCGGGAAGGGATGCCACAACGGCCAATTCGAAGGGGGGCAGCTAGTACAAGCTATCATGACTAAAGGTGGTCTTCGCCTACCAAAGGCTCTGGTGGTGACGCCGTCTTGGGCTCCACGGTGACCTCCGTCCTGCCGTCCTGCTGGTCTTGGTCTCGTTGCACCAATATGGAAACCTTTGGCCGATGCCTCGGTACTCCTCGCATGCGCTTGCCTCCTTAGCACCAAAGAGGAAACAAGGACACTGCACGCGCTGGCGCCCGCCTGGCACCCGCCTGGTCTTGGTCGTCATGGCTTACGTCATTGGAACCTCGCGAGGTTCGCCTTGCCTTGATCTCTCCATGCCTCGGGAGCCAGCCTGGTGAGGCCGCCCTCGAGGAGGTCTTGTGTCGTCCGCCTCGCGAGGCTTGGCCCCTCGAGAGGGTCTTGAGTGTTTGTTGGTGAAGACGGGCCGTATTGGGCCGCGGGTGGAGCCACGTCGTGGGCCGCAGGCAGGCAAGTCTGGGGACCCTCGTTCCCAGAACGCCGACAGTAGCCCCCGGGCCCAAGGCACACTCGGACTTGGCTTCGAGGTGAAGCCAAAGGGCAAGTGCGCAGCACCGCGGGCCCCAACAACCCGCGGCCTTGGTCGACGCGTGGCGATTTGATTGGACGTGGGCGTCTCCACTTCCCCACACTGCCTCGGCAACTGCCCGACTTGATGAGTCCCTACTGCATGCAAGGAAAAACCATCATTACCTGTGATCGTGGGGGGCGCTGGTTGGCCTTCTCCTGCTATAAATGGGGAGCGGGGGCAGAGCCCCCGTCGCCCATCTCTTCCCATTCCGCTCGCTTCTCCTCCCTTGCTCCATTGCCAGTAGCGACTCCCATGGCGCCTGCGAAGAGGTTTTCGGCCGCGGAGAAGGGGAAGGCTCGCCAGGAGGGGCCTAGCTCTCTGCCGCCCAAGCGTGGTCGCGGTCATCCTCGCAAGCACTCCGCGACCCCCGCCGCGGCCCCCCGCGGCCGCGGCGGTGCTCCTTCGCGTGGTGGGAGCCGCCCATGTCGAAGCAGCCCCGTTGATGAAGGGAGGCGCACCATGGTTGCGCGGCCTCCCTGGCCGTGCTTCCACTCGGCGGAGGTGCTACCGGAGTTCGTGGTGTGGTCGGAGAACCCTGCCGGCTCCTGGCTCCAGCTCCCGCGCTTCTTCGCCGGCGAACTGCCGGCCACGGGTCCAGGCGGGCTCTGGCTGCAGGCGGACGGCTGTTGCAGCAAAGCTTCATGGGTCACGGTCGAGACCTCCGTTGCTGGCAATGTGGCTCTGGCTCGCGGCTGGCAGACGTTTGCCCACATGCGCGGACTGGGCAGGCGGTGCACTCTCCACTTCAAGTACGACGGCAACGCGACCCTCTACGTGAGGGTATTCGGAGAAGACGGCCGCCGCGCTGGGTGCTGCCCCGAGGACAACAACGGCGACGAGGTGCTTGGCCTTGGCGATAGTTGGGATGAGGGTGAGGACGATCTCGCGCCCAGCTACGGCGGTTCTCCCTCCAGCGACAGCTCCAGCAGCGGCGGCTACGACCAGCCGCCACGCCGCCGCGCCCGCTTCGAAGGTGGCAGCAGGTCATCTCGCCGCCGCGCCCCAGTGAAGCGTGAGGAAGGGTCCGACTGAGCTCGGGAGAGCGCCATGGGCCCGTCCTCGCGAGCTGCTGCGGGGGCACGCGCCGCTTTTATTTCGTTCTTCTTTTCCTTCCTGCATTGAGAGAGACAAGTATGGGGCCCTGTGGGGGCGTGCAACAAACTATGATTTCCAAGTTGTTATGCTGTGTTTATCATTCCCGTGCTGCGTCGTGATATCAATGTTTTATATAGGCACGTAGGAAAAACTTAGCTTGACGCGCTTGAAGTAGTTTCCGCCTCATGAGGCGCGCTCTTCTCAATACCTGGTGAGGAGGAACAATGAAAATTTGTTAGGAGATCCGACCCTTGGTCGCAGGTGCCTTGGGCCACGATCTGGCGCCTTGTATCGCGGTACCCGAGGGGCACGGATTGAGAGAGGTGCGCCAACTTGCGGTTCGAATGAGGGTGCCTCGCGAAAAACAGACAAGACGCTCGTGAGGTCACGAGGGCGCCTGTCCAGCCCCCTCGCGAGGGACGCGAGAGAGAGCTCAGGTCATACAAAGAACCGAAGACAGAAACAGAGGCAGAAGCCGATGGAACAAGATCAGTGATTAACACCAAAAAGCAAATTTCGATTAAAGAGGGGCAAGCCAACTACGGAAAGCAAATGAAAAGCCGCGTCTGGCACCTAGTCTAGTCTTCTTGTCTTCTCACTAGCGCGGAGCTAAGTGCTGCCACTAGGACGTGGGAGGGAGCCCCAGAGGCCCGAGGGCGGCACTCCTGAGACTCCGGGGCATGTACAACCCCACTCATTATTATGTGAGAGTGTCACGAGCGGAGACCTTCACAGGCACGGGGCCTTCTTCACAGGTGCTGGGCCTTTCTTCATGGGTAGAACTTCCGGAGGTGCTAGATGTTCCAGGCGTTCTGGATGGGTACCCCGTCCTGCGTCTCCAGGCACGCGGCGCCAGGCCTGGAGACGTGGGCGACCCTAAACGGGCCCTCCCACATGGGTGAGAGCTTATGCAGCCCTTCCATGGAGAGCACCCACCTTAGGACGAGGTCACCCACCTCGAGTGTCCTGGAGCGGACGCTGCGATAGTGGTACCGCCGCAGCACCTGCTGATATCTTGCCACCCGTAGCGTGGCTTCACGACGGCGTTCCTCCCCCAGCACAAGGTCCATCCCCCGCATGGCGTCCTGCTGCGCCTCATTAAACGCCAAGACCCGCACGGAGCGATGCTTGACCTCGTGAGGGAGAACCGCTTCTGCTCCGTAGACGAGGAAGAATGGGGTCTCGCCCATTGGCTTGGTGGCGGTGGTGCGGATGGACCACAGTATGGACTGGAGCTCATTGTGCCAGCCCCTGCCGCAGGCCTCGAGCTTCTTCTTGAAGGTCCTGGTCTTGAGGCCTCTCAGGACCTCCGCGTTGGCGCGTTTGGCCTGACCATTGCTCCGGGGTGCGCCACCGAAGCATAGCAGGTCTGCGTTGCAAGGTTAGCACAATATGTCTTGAAGAGATTGCTAGTGAACTGTGAGCCGTTATTGGTGATGATGCGGTTGGGGGCCCCAAACCAGCTCACGAGACCTTTGATGAACTTGACCGCGGAGCCGGCCGGGATGGTGCAGACGGCTTCTACCTCCGCCCACTTGGTGAACTTGTCGATGGAGACGTAGAGGTAGCGGTAGCCCCCAGGCGCTCGAGGGAACGGGCCCAAGATATCTAGCTCCCAGACCGCAAATGGCCACGAGAGTGGGATGGTCTGGAGGCCCTGAGCTGGCTGATGGATCTGCTTGGCATGGAACTGACATGCCTCACAGGACTTCACCAGCTCAGTCGCGTCGTTGAGTGCCATAGGCCAGTAGAACCCGCTGCGAAACACCTTGCTGACGAGGGTCCGTGACGATGAGTGGTGCCCGCAGTCTCCACCATGTATGTCGGCTAGCAGCTCTTTCCCCTGCTCCCTGGAGATGCAACGCAGGGAAACGTCATTTGGCTGCTTCCTGTATAACTCACCGTCCTGGATGCAGTATGCCGTGGCCTGTCAGGCCACACGCTCCCGTCCTCCTCCTTCTCCGGCAGCGTCCCTTGCGTCAGGTATTCCTTGAATTCCTTGGTCCAGCACCCCTCCTGAGGCTCAAGCGCCAAGAGTAAGCGCGCTCCTGAGGTCGGGCCGCAGGCCGGGGCTCCCGAGGCAGGCGGTTGAGGGAGCTCCTCCCGAGGTAGCGCTGTTCTTGAAAGTGGTGGTGTTGCCGATGGCTTGAAGAGCCGCTCCTCGAAGACGCCCCCCCCCCCCCCCCCCCCCCCCCCCCCCCCCCCCCCCCCCCCCCCCCCCCCCCCCCCCCCCCCCCCCCCCCCCCCCCCCCCCCCCCCCCCCCCCCCCCCCCCCCCCCCCCCCCCCCCCCCCCCCCCCCCCCCCCCCCCCCCCCCCCCCCCCCCCCCCCCCCCCCCCCCCCCCCCCCCCCCCCCCCCCCCCCCCCCCCCCCCCCCCCCCCCCCCCCCCCCCCCCCCCCCCCCCCCCCCCCCCCCCCCCCCCCCCCCCCCCCCCCCCCCCCCCCCCCCCCCCCCCCCCCCCCCCCCCCCCCCCCCCCCCCCCCCCCCCCCCCCCCCCCCCCCCCCCCCCCCCCCCCCCCCCCCCCCCCCCCCCCCCCCCCCCCCCCCCCCCCCCCCCCCCCCCCCCCCCCCCCCCCCCCCCCCCCCCCCCCCCCCCCCCCCCCCCCCCCCCCCCCCCCCCCCCCCCCCCCCCCCCCCCCCCCCCCCCCCCCCCCCCCCCCCCCCCCCCCCCCCCCCCCCCCCCCCCCCCCCCCCCCCCCCCCCCCCCCCCCCCCCCCCCCCCCCCCCCCCCCCCCCCCCCCCCCCCCCCCCCCCCCCCCCCCCCCCCCCCCCCCCCCCCCCCCCCCCCCCCCCCCCCCCCCCCCCCCCCCCCCCCCCCCCCCCCCCCCCCCCCCCCCCCCCCCCCCCCCCCCCCCCCCCCCCCCCCCCCCCCCCCCCCCCCCCCCCCCCCCCCCCCCCCCCCCCCCCCCCCCCCCCCCCCCCCCCCCCCCCCCCCCCCCCCCCCCCCCCCCCCCCCCCCCCCCCCCCCCCCCCCCCCCCCCCCCCCCCCCCCCCCCCCCCCCCCCCCCCCCCCCCCCCCCCCCCCCCCCCCCCCCCCCCCCCCCCCCCCCCCCCCCCCCCCCCCCCCCCCCCCCCCCCCCCCCCCCCCCCCCCCCCCCCCCCCCCCCCCCCCCCCCCCCCCCCCCCCCCCCCCCCCCCCCCCCCCCCCCCCCCCCCCCCCCCCCCCCCCCCCCCCCCCCCCCCCCCCCCCCCCCCCCCCCCCCCCCCCCCCCCCCCCCCCCCCCCCCCCCCCCCCCCCCCCCCCCCCCCCCCCCCCCCCCCCCCCCCCCCCCCCCCCCCCCCCCCCCCCCCCCCCCCCCCCCCCCCCCCCCCCCCCCCCCCCCCCCCCCCCCCCCCCCCCCCCCCCCCCCCCCCCCCCCCCCCCCCCCCCCCCCCCCCCCCCCCCCCCCCCCCCCCCCCCCCCCCCCCCCCCCCCCCCCCCCCCCCCCCCCCCCCCCCCCCCCCCCCCCCCCCCCCCCCCCCCCCCCCCCCCCCCCCCCCCCCCCCCCCCCCCCCCCCCCCCCCCCCCCCCCCCCCCCCCCCCCCCCCCCCCCCCCCCCCCCCCCCCCCCCCCCCCCCCCCCCCCCCCCCCCCCCCCCCCCCCCCCCCCCCCCCCCCCCCCCCCCCCCCCCCCCCCCCCCCCCCCCCCCCCCCCCCCCCCCCCCCCCCCCCCCCCCCCCCCCCCCCCCCCCCCCCCCCCCCCCCCCCCCCCCCCCCCCCCCCCCCCCCCCCCCCCCCCCCCCCCCCCCCCCCCCCCCCCCCCCCCCCCCCCCCCCCCCCCCCCCCCCCCCCCCCCCCCCCCCCCCCCCCCCCCCCCCCCCCCCCCCCCCCCCCCCCCCCCCCCCCCCCCCCCCCCCCCCCCCCCCCCCCCCCCCCCCCCCCCCCCCCCCCCCCCCCCCCCCCCCCCCCCCCCCCCCCCCCCCCCCCCCCCCCCCCCCCCCCCCCCCCCCCCCCCCCCCCCCCCCCCCCCCCCCCCCCCCCCCCCCCCCCCCCCCCCCCCCCCCCCCCCCCCCCCCCCCCCCCCCCCCCCCCCCCCCCCCCCCCCCCCCCCCCCCCCCCCCCCCCCCCCCCCCCCCCCCCCCCCCCCCCCCCCCCCCCCCCCCCCCCCCCCCCCCCCCCCCCCCCCCCCCCCCCCCCCCCCCCCCCCCCCCCCCCCCCCCCCCCCCCCCCCCCCCCCCCCCCCCCCCCCCCCCCCCCCCCCCCCCCCCCCCCCCCCCCCCCCCCCCCCCCCCCCCCCCCCCCCCCCCCCCCCCCCCCCCCCCCCCCCCCGGGCTTGCTGGGGCGGAGTCGCTCGAGTGGTACATGAAGGAGGCTGAAGGCCTCCACTGAGAGCACGTTGAGGCCGGCGCCGCTGTCGATGAGGGTCTTGGTGATGGCTACGTGGTAGATGGTGGGCGTGCAAAGCATTGGGAGCACGCCCGAGCCGACGGTGGTGGCGGGGTGATCCTCTGAGTCGAAGGTCAAGTCGGCCTCGGGCGCCACCCAGCCCAGGGGAGCCCCCTGTCGCGCGGAAGCGGTGCTGATCTAGCGAAAGAACGGCTTGGTGTGGCGGTCCGAAGGTGGCGCTTGTGAGCCGCCGAGGAGGGCCTCGACAACATGGGGCGCCGGTGCCGCGAAGCGCGCGGTGAAGAGGCCGCGCAACTCCTCCCAAGATGCCACCATGGATCCGGGAAGGTTGAGCAGCTAGGCGTGCGGTACGCCAGTGAGGGCCATGGCAAACCAGTTGGCCATGACCTTGTCGTCGCCTCCGGCCTTAAGGACGGCCTCCTCGTACATCAGCAGGAAAGCCACCGGGTCCGCCGCGCCATCGTAGCGTGGTGGCATTTCTGGCTTGAACTTGGGCGGCCACTGCACCTGCCGTAAGGAGGGGGACAAGGCTCGGAGCCCCTTGGCCCCGTCACTGGCACCAGTCGTTGGAGCCAGAAGGGTGGCGCCTGCCATGGGGGCGAAGCGCGGTGACGGCGGAGCGCAGATTGACGGAAGGAAACTCCGGCGCACCCCTACCTGGCGCACCAAATGTCGGATTTTGGGTTCCGGCAAAACCCTTGAGGTTCGAACACTAGGGTGCGCACGAAGATTTCCCCCGACCTAATCACGCCCTCAGCCTCACCGTGATCTCAAAGCCTAGCTCGACGAACTCGCAACACAAGAGACACGAGATTTATACTGGTTCGGGCCACCGTTGTGGTGTAATACCCTACTCCAGTGTGGTGTGGTGGATTGCCTCTTGGGCTGGGGATGAACAGTACAAGGGAAGAATAGCCTCCTGAGGAGAGATGTTCTTGTGCTTGGTGGGCGTGAGGATGATCTGAATCAGTTGCCTCCTACGGTGGTGGCTAGTCCTATTTATAGAGGCCTGGTCCTCTTCCCAAATATTGAGCGGGAAGGGAAGCCACAACGACCAATTTGAAGGGGGGCAGCTAGTACAAGCTATCCTAACTAAATGTGGTCTTCGCCTGCCAAAGGCTCTGGTGGTGACGCCATCTTGGGCTCCACGGTGACCTCCGTCCTGCCGTCCTACTAGTCTTGGTCTCGTTGCACCGATATGGAAACATTTACCCGATGCCTCGGTACTCCTCGCCTGCGCATGCCTCCTTAGCACCAAAGAGGAAACGAGGACACTACGTGCGCTGGCGCCCGCCTGGTCTTGGTCGTCATGGCTTATGTCATTGGAACCTTGCAAGGTTCGCCTTGCCTTTATCTCTCCGCCCCTCGTGAGCCAGCCTGGTGAGGCCACCCCCGAGGAGGCCTTGTGTCGTCCGCCTCGCGAGGCTTGGCCCCTCACGAGGGTCTTGAGCGTTTCTTGGTGAAGACGGGCCGTATTGGGCCACGGGTGGAGCCATGCCATGGGCCACAGACAGGCAAGTCTGGGGACCGCCGTTCCCAGAACGCCGACACAACCCACATGATGATCATGATAGAATGCAATAAAATGACATGAGGCATATCAAATCATATAATATATAACAAAGCAAGATAACCATGGCAACAACAAGGATAGGGCAATGCAATATAACCAATTATGAACATGATGCAAGAAGCAAAATATGACAATGACAACCATCAAGATCATGGCAACAAACAACTGAAACAGACGATGTAAACAAAAATAAATGGAAGGCATCTGGAGGATCGGTCTCGGGGCGTCACAACATTCCCCCACTAACAGAAGATCTCGTCCCAAGATCTTAGGAATGAGATGGAAGATGAGGAGGTAAATGAAGCTGCTTTTATTGAGAAAATAGTGGAACCAAGGAACCATATAAGCTTGAATAACTTGAAAGAAATAATACAATGGATATGAAGTTGAGAGCACTTCGGTAGAAAAGAGGAACAAGGAATACCATGAAAACCAAGAGCTCACGGGACAAGATAGACTTTGAAACCACTCCGGTTAAAATGAGATAGACAAGGAATAAGAACGAAAGAATTTGTATAACACTCCGATTGAAAATTGAGGCAAAACTTGATAAGATGAAAAGAACTTGAAAAGAGGACGCAACACTCTGGTTGAATGGATAAGAAAGGGAAAGAACATGTTGACTAAATGAGATGATCGGTCAGAGAGAGCAATATCACAACGCCTCCAGAACAAATGAATGGAAAGAATCACCTCGAGGAAAAACAAGAATAAGATTTATTGTATGTTTATCCTTCGTCAACTTAAATTGATGACACGCAATGGATTTGGCATACTACTCATTCTCGCTGAAAAGGATTAAAGATAGAGATATAACACTAACTTAGGAAGGTCTTCAACGAGCCGTCGGTAGGATTTTGGGAACAACAAAATGAATTGATGTCATAACTGATACGTCTCCATCGTATCTATAAATTTTTATTGTTTCATGCCAATATTATACAACTTTCACATTCTTTTGGCAACATTTTATATGATTTATTGGACTAACCTATTGATCCAGTGTTAGCTCCTGTTTGTTGCATTTTTTTGTTTCGTAGAATATCCATATCAAAGGAAGTCCAAATGCGATAAAAATTTACGAAGAATTATTTATTAATATTTATGATTTTTGGGAGGTGGAATCAACGCTAACGGAGACCCACGGCCTCCACAACCCACCAGGGCGCGCCGGGCACCCCCTGGCGCACTCAAGTGTCTTGTGACCTCCCCGTAAGTCGGTTGGGGCCCTTCTTTAGGTGCAAGAAAGATAAATTAAGGAAAAAAAATCATGTAAAAAGTTCAGCGCAATCGGAGTTATGGATCTCCGGGAATTTAAGAAACGGTGAAGGGCCAGAAAACAGGAACGCAAAACAACAGAGAACAGAGAGACAGATCCAATCTCGAAGGACTCCCGCCCCTCTGCCACCATGGAGGCCATGGACCAGAGGGGGAACTCTCCTCCCATCTAGGGGGAGGCCAAGGAAGAAGAAGAAGGTGGTCTCTCTCCCCCTCATGACCGGTGGCGTCGGAGCGCCGCCTGGGCAAGGATCGTGACGACGAACAACATGAACAATCTTGCTACCATCAACACCAACTTTCTCCACCTCTATACAGCGGTGTAACACCCCTTCTGCCCACTGTAATCTCTACTTAAACATGGTGCTCAACATTATATATTATTTCCCAATGATATGTGGTTATCCTATGATGTTTGAGTAGATCCATTTTGTCCTATGGGTTGATAGATGATCATGATTGGTTTGAGTTGTATATTTTATTTTGGTGCTATCGTACGGTGCCCTTTTGTGTCGCACAAACGGAGGTATCCCCGCCATAGGGTATTGCAATACGTTAACGATTCGCTTATGGTGGGTGGCGTGAGTGACAGAATACACATACCCGTGTTTGGGGGTCATTGCGTATGGGATAAAGAGGACTTGATACTTAATGCTATGGTTGGGTTTCATGACCTTAATGATCTTTAGTAGTTGCGGATGCTTGCTAGACTTCCAATCATAAGTGCGTATGATCCAAATAGAGAAAGTATGTTAGCTCATGCCTCTCCCTCGTATAAAATTGCAATAATGATCACCGGTCTAGTTATCGATCACCTAGGGACAAATGACTTTCTTGTTGACAAAAGCTATCTACTTTTATTACCTTCCAATCCATTCATAGTTTATTCTCGCAAAGTACTCGCAGTTTTATTCTTGCAAAATAGTTTCATACTTTTCCTAGGTAAAGCAAACGTAAAGTGTGCATAGAGTTGTATCGGTCGTCGATAGAAACTGAGGGAATACTTGTTCTACCTTTAGCTCCTTGTTGGGTTTGACACTCTTATTTATCGTAAAATGCTACAAATGATCCCCTATACTTGTGGGTTATCAAGACCTTTTTCTGGCTCCGTTGCCAGGGAGCAATAGCATGGGGTGAATATTCTCGTGTGTACTTGTTTGCTTTATCACTAAGTAGTTTTATTTCCTATTCTAAGTTGTTCTCTATCATTAGTTACGGATATGGAACACAAAATACAAAAAAAATAGTTGTACTTGCTACTCACGGATATGGCGAACCACCTAAAACCCTCAATGCTTGTTATGTGAAAAATATTAAACTGTACTTTGATAATCCTGAGAAAACACCATTCAACATTATAACGGGAGACACGTTGGATCAATGTGAATAGTTTAGGGATTATCGCTTGACACAAAAAGGGAAACTATATGGGATCAAATTGATATGTTGCATTGGTAAGCTTGGAATTTATGCCAGAGATATGAGTTTACTTGTTGCTCTAGGATGAATGCTCCACACCTTCCTTTTTCATGAAAATTCAATGATAATGAAACCTTAGCTTCTTATGCTAATGGTAGAAGAATTTGTTCCTTTTAATGGTGCTTACAAAATTGAATCTTCGTTTGAAAAGTATGAAGATTATGATGATTCTGTTTATATACCTGAAAATTTTGCCATCCTTTAATATTGCTATGAAAATTACAAATGCAATTCCGATATTGATGCGTTTATTGAGAAAGTCTCTGCTGTCCAAGAAGAGACTAATATTTTGCAGGCAACTATGGAAGAAGAAATAGATGAAACTGTGAGCTCATTGAATGAAAAAGATGAGGAGGAGAGCGAAGAACAAAAGGAGGAAGAGCGGATTGATCACCCGCACCCACCTTCTAATGAGAGTAACTCTTTATCTCATACATTGTTTAATGTCCCTTCATTCTTACCGAATGATGATTGCTATGATAACTGCTATGATCCCGTTGATTCATTTGAAATATCCCTTTTGGATGATGCTTGCTATGCTTGTGGCCAGGATGACAATTTGAATTATGCTTATGGAGATGAACTTGCTATAGTTCCTTATGTTAAGCATGAAATTGTTGCTATTGCACCCACACATGATAGTCCTATTATCTTTTTGAATTCTCCCAACTACACTATATCGGAGAAGATTGCTTTTGTTAAGGATTATATTGATGGATTGCCTTTTACCATTGCACATGTAATTTTGAAGAATATAATATGCATGTGCTTACTGCTCCTACTTGCAATTATTATGAGTGAGGAACTAAATCTCCATCTCTTTATGTTTCCATCTCTTTATAGTATTGGCCTTTACATGATGTGCATGAATTGTTCTTTTATGACATGCCGATGCATAGGAAGAGAGTTAGACTTCATAATTGCATGATATATGTTGCTTTGTGCTCACTACTAAATTATAAATCATTGTTAATTAAAATTGGCTTTGATATTCCTTGGGATCCGAGTGGATCCATTACTTGAGCACTTTATGCCTAGCTTAATGACTTTAAAGAAAGCGCTGCCAGGGAGACAACCCAGAAGTTTTAGAGAGTCATTTTATTCTGTTGTGTGCTTTTATAAAGTTTAAAAACAAAAAAATATAGAGGGGAACCTAAAGCTTCACAAAAAGAAAAGTGAAAGTGAGAGAGACGAGCACCGTGGAAGCGACAGCATGCCTTGAACTTTGTTCATGCCCATGGAAACTTTGTGAATCTTGAATTACAGAAACCTTTCAACAAAAATAATTAGCCCCTTTTACAAATCCATTGTATTATAAAAATAATGTGCCAAGATTGGCCTTTAGGATGATTATATTGCTTGTTGGTATGTGCGGTGCAAAAACAGAAACTTTGGCTGTAGTGCGCGATTTTACATTTTTTACTGGAACATCAAAAGTTTCTGAAACTTTTTCCACAATATTGATATAATTTTTTTTATATTGTACTAATTTTTCAGAATTGTTGGAGTACCAAAATTATGGTAGATGTTCAGATTTCTACAAACTGTCCTGTTTAAGACAGATTCTATTTTTGATGTATTGTTTTGCTTGTTTTGATGAAACTATTGATTCTATCAATGGTATAAGCTATGGAAAAGTTATAATACAGTAGCTACAATGCAAAAACAAAATATGAATTGGTTTGCAATAGTACTTAAAGTAGTGATTTGCTTTATTATACTAACAGATCTTACCGAGCTTTCTGTTGAGTTTTGTGTGGATGAAGTGATCAAAGATCGAGGAGGTCTCTATATGAGAAGGAGGAGGAGAGGCAAGAGTTCAAGCTTTGGGATGCCGAAGGCACCCCAAGTAAATATCCAAGGAGAGTCAAGCACCTAAGCTTGGGGATGCCCCGGAAGGCATCCCATCTTTCTTCAACAAGTATCGTTATGTTTTCGTCTTCATTTCGTTCATGTGATATGTGTAAATCTTGGTTCGTCTTTTGTGTTTAGTTTTCATTTTTCTTTGATACACCATGCCGGTATGAGATAGTCCATGGTTGATTTATAGAATGCTCATTGCACTTCACTTACATCTTTTGAGTATGGCTTTATAGAATGCTTCATGTGCTTCACTTATATCATTTCAAGTTTGGATTGCCTGTTTCTCTTCACATAGAAAACCGTTGTTTGTAGAATGCTCTCTTGCTTCACTTATATTTATTAGAGCATGGTCTTTTGAAGAAATAACTAAACTCTCATGCTTCACTTATATCTATTTAGAGAGTCAACAAGAATTGGTCAGTTGCATGGTTAGTCATAAAATCCTACATAAAACTTGGGGATCACTGAATATGATATGTTTGATTCCTTGCAATAGTTTTGCGATATAGAGATGGAATATGTGGGAAGTACTAGTAAACGGTTGTGGTTAGTAAGAATATTGGGGTTAAGGCTTGTGATTTACGAAGCATGCACATATAGTCTCCCGTTGTGCTATGAAGTTGGAGCATGATTTATTATTAATTTTCTTCCTTTGCGTAGAGGTCGGGGGCGCGCGATGGTTAACTCCTACCAACCTCCCCCCTAGGGGCATGCATAGTAGTACTTTTCTTTCAGGGCTAATAAACTTTTGCAATAAGTATATGAGTTCTTTATGACTAATGTGGGTTCATGGATTATACACACTCTTACCTTTTCGCAATTTGCTAGCCTCTACGGTACCATGCATTGCCCTCTCTCACCTCAAGACGTGGTGCAAACTTCGCCGGTGCATCCAAACCCCGTGATATGATACACTCTATCACACATAAGCCTTATTATATCTTCCTCAAGACAACCACCGTACCTACCTATTATGGCCTTTCCATAGCCATTCCGAGATATATTGCCATGCAACTTCCACCGCTTTCGTTTTGATGACTTGAGCATTCATTGTCATATTGCTTTGCATGATCGTAAGATAGCTAGCATGATATTTCCATGGCTTGTCCTTTTTTTGATATCATTGTTATGCTAGATCATTGCACATCCTGGTACACTGCCAGAGGCATTCATATAGAGTCATATTTTGTGATAGGTATCGAGTTGTAATATTGATGTGTAAGTAAATAGAAGTGTGATGAACATCAATTTTCATTATTAGAGCATGTCCCAGTGAGGAAAGGATGATGGAGACTATGATTCCCCAACAAGTCGGGACGAGGCTCCGGACAAAGAGAGAAAAAAATATATAGAAAAATAAAAAAGAAGAAAAATAAAATAAAGGAAAGAAAAAAAGGAAAAAAAGAAACAAAGAGAGAAGGGGCATGCTAGTTCCACACTTGTGCTACAAAGTAGCACCATGTTTTTCATATAGAGAGTCTCCTATGTTGTCACTTTCATATACTAGTGGGAATGTTTCATTATAGGATTAGATGCACACCCACCTGGTTTTTATATTGAGCTTTCATACACTTATAGCTCTTAGTGCATTCGTTGCATGGCAATCCCTACTCCTCGCATTGATATCAATTGATGGGCATCTCCATAGCCTATCAATCAACCCTAATATCACCTAGATACTCCAATGTCACCACAAGTATCCGTGGGTCAATTATACGATATGCATCAAACAACTTCAGATTCATAATATTCAATCCAACACAAAGAACCTCAAAGAGTGCCTCGAGATCTCTACCGAAGAAACAAGGATGAAAACGTGCATCAACCCCTATGCATAGATTACCCCAATGTCGCCTCGGGAATCTGTGAGTTGAGTGCCAAAACATACATCAAGTGAATTGATAGAACACCTCATTGTCACCACGGGTATCCCACATAAGACATACATCAAGTGTTCTCAAATCCATAAAATTATTCAATCCGATAATAGTGAAACCTCAAAGGTAAACTCAATTCTTCACAAGAATATAGAGAGGGAGAAACACCATATGATCCAACTATAGTAAAAAAGCTCGCGGTACATCAAGATCATGCCAAATCAAGAACACGAGAGAGAGAGAGAGAGAGAGAGAGATCAAACACATAGCTACTAGTACATGCTGTCGTGGTTCTAAGTCTAACAGTAGAATGGGGGGTAGGTATGAGGAGGCAAGATCCTAGCTATGGTGAAGTTGTACGTGCAAGATTTACAAGTTCAGGCCCTTCTCGGAGGAAGTAACAACCCTATGTCTCGGTGCCCTGAGGCCGGTTGATTGGATTATGCGTGAAGTTACAGGGGGTGCAAACCCTTGTCCCAGAGGAGGGGGGTGGCTTATATAGAGTGCGCCAGGACCCCAGCCATCCCCCGTTACATAGGGTTTAATGTACATGAAGAGGGAACGTTACTGGTAACACTAGCATTAAAGTCATATAAATGATCATTAAGACTACGGAGTGAACGCCCGACCGTTGTCATTCAGAGTGACCTTAGATCTTCTGTTCTCCGAGTGGTTTCTGGTATGGTCGAATGAATATATCCTGGTCGAATGGTATTGGGCTATCCGGGTGACCCCACAGTCGAGTGGGTTGTGTCGTGTGGTAATTTCAGTCAGTAAAATCTGATGTCCTTTGAATGTCCTTGACTGTAGGGCAGTGTCCTTGGGTAGGGTGCTTAGATCAGGTCTATTGCCCTACCCCAGGTACATGTCACCGTCATTAGCCCCCGAATGGTTTTGGGTCCGAGTGGAGATGGAGTTGAAGGTGGTTCCGACCCAACTTTCATGCTTTGGAAGCACTTTACTTGGATTGGTGAACCATGTAAAAACTTTGACTTTGTTTTCAGTCGCCTTGAGCCATTCATAAGTTGTCGAGTGAACTTTGTCGATAAGCTTCGAGTGTTTAACATGGTATAAAATCTTCGGCATGATTGACTGCTCTGCCGTTCCCGGATCTCGCGGGATTTGAAATTTGGGGAAGCGCGTGGGGCGGAGAGGGCCGCGGTAATCGGAGTGGATTAGGCAGGGGTGCCTCGATCCCTGCGCCACCTTTTTCACCACGTATCGCGTGCATGACTGTTGCGGGATTTGACAGGATTTCCTGGGCCCACAAGTCAATCACTCGGGGAACAAGCCCATATAAGGCGTTTGGGACGGTGCCTTTGCACTGTGTGCCCCATTTCCTTCCTTCCTCCTCTGCTTCTCCACTGCGTCCGCCTCCTCCCTCGACACCGCCGCCCAGCCCGAGCGCAACCCGCAGCGATGGCGAAGGACAAGACGGCGGCTCTGGAGTGTGCGAAGAAGGCGACGACAAAGGCGAAGGGCAAGAAGACGAGCCGGGGAGGAACGTCGTCGAGATCTGGCCTGCCGCCCGGCTGGATTCAGGGCGACTGGATTCGCTCCACGATCCAGCAGGAGGATCTGGAGGATCTGGAGGAGGGGGGATTGATTCCCCATGGCTCCTGGCGGCTTCCGGAGGATGAGACCGAGCCGCGGCCGTAAGAGGGCGAGTGTGTCCTCCTCGCCACTCACGTTAACCGCGGTTTCTCTTTGCCCCCATATCCTTTTTTCCGGGGTTTTCTGAATTTCTTCGGAGCCCAACTTCATCACTTTTCTCCCAACACCATCACATATCTTGCTGCATTCGTGTCTAGGTGCGAGAACTTTCTGGGGTGTCGACCGCACTGGGGTCTCTTCAAGCACATTTTCACTTGTCGTTCTCAGTCTGTAAAAAAGGCTAATCCGAGTGATGAGAGGACACACGTGATTCAGATGTGTGGAGGTTTAGGGATCCAGATGAGGGGTAAAAGCACTTTCCCAGCTATGATTCTTCCCGAGTCAGTCAGGGGTTGGCAGTCGACCTGGTTCTACTTCAAGGACCAGTCGACTCCTGGACAGTTGACTGGCCTTCCCCCATTTTCCATGGATCGAGTTGAGAAACCCTCCCCTTTGAAAGTGACTCCAGCTGAGAAAGTGGAGGTGAATATGTTGGTTGATCGAGTAGTCCAACTTGTCCGCGATGGTGTGACTGGCATGGACTTGTAGAGGTATTCCTCGGTCGACGTATCCAACCACTCCAAGCCCGCGATCATCCAATGTGGATGTACTCGGGTATTGAAGACAGCACCCGGATCCACCCGGAAGAAGTCGATGAGGAGACGGTGGCGCAGTGGTTGCAGGGCATCACTAGCAACAAGGATAACCCCAGGGCGTCCAGGAGGGTCCCTCCATTTGACCACATCAACGAACCAGACAAGGTCCGACTGTTTCCTTCCGAGTGTCTTTTTGTTCTGAAATGTAATTACTTTTGAAACCGACTGATATCCGGTCGACTCTGTGTCTTGCAGATTTATACTGAGATGTATTCGATGCCCAACGGGGAGCAGGAGCAGGAGCAAGAGGGAGAGGCGAGTGGGGGTGACAGCGGCGACTGGCATTCTAATGGAGGGGGAGACGATGAGAGTGACGACTCAAGCGGTGGTGAGGAAGTCGACTCCCCCCTCACACCGAAAGGCGATCCAAGCATACCCATGACCCAGCGAGTATCCGTGGCAAAGCGACTGCATAAACTAGACAGACTTCAAAGCGCACTCGGACGTCTTCTCCTGTGCCGACTGAGAAGGCTCCGAAGCAGCCCAAAGTCGCGCTGTCAAAACTTCGGAAGGCCTTGCCCAAGATCAAAGTGGTTGTCCCCATTGCTTCTGGGTAATCTTTGAGTTCGACTTCTTAGTTTGGCACGACTTGATCTTTGGTCGACTCACCTCGGAAGGCCTGACCGAGTGAATTTTGAAATTTGCAGTGCTGCTATCTCTGGGACTTCTATTTATAAAGATGATGATGATGAGGAGGAGATGGAAGACGCAGTCACGTCCAACGCGGGTATAACTCTTGCCATTTTGTCTTTACTTTATCAACCATTTTGACGGTCGACTGAACTCTTGCGATTGATTCCTTTGCAGCTCTGCCCAATGTTATTGAACTTCCAGATGACGACGAGGATGTGCCACTGAGGCCCATGGGAAGGAGGGGCAGGACTTTGAGCAGGAAAATATCAACTAGCAAGACGCCTCAGTCGACGCCAGCAACGGAACCGGTGATTCAGCAGTCCGGAGACATCAACCGGGCTTCTGTTACTTTTCCCGTTCCATTGTCAAGTGCACAGCCTTCAGCGTCGACTGCACAGGCTCCAGCTGATCCACCATCTTTACTGTTCGCCGCCCATCACGTCCCAGAGGACCAAGTGACCACCGCCAAAGAAGCTATACGCCAGGCGGGTCTGATGATGGAGTAGATGAAAGTGGTGCGCGAAACCAGCCAAGCTGCCTACGATGCTAGCTCAGCCCTCCAGGCCAATGTCCAGGTTAGTTGATTTCCGACTGATCTCCTAGCTTGACACTTGTTCTGTTAGGATATGCTACCTGAAAACTTTTACTGCGCCTCTATTTGTTAGTCTGCACTTTGCATCTGTACACCCACTGGGTGTTTCAGTTTCTGTTGAATAGTTTTTCCTCTTGAGTCGACTAAGTTGCGTCGATTGAATCTTTGAACCAGTGGGGGCATGCTGAGTGCACCCACTGGGTGTAGTCCCTGAGACCACTGTCGAATGTTTGATTCGGCGGGGGTCTTTGAACGGAACTTTTCCACTTGGCCTGAGCAGATCATGTCGAGTGGAACCTGAACCAGTGGGGGCACGCTGAGTGCACCAACTGGGTGTAGTCCCCGAGACTACTGTTGAATGTTTGATTCGGCAGTAGTCTTAGAACTCTTTGAACTTGTTATTTTATTGCTCGGTGGCAACCAATCTTTGTGTCTGTCGACTGACTATCTTCTGTCCACAGAAATCTTGTGAACTTGGAGCTCGGTTTGCCGACTTGGAGCAGAAGCAAATCCAACTCAATCTTGATCTAGAGTTGGCCAAGACGAATTTGCAGAAGGCTAAGGATGCTGCTGCTGGTATGAAACACTTGTCGACTGATTCTCCTGCCATATTTCCTTCCTTTTTCTAAGTCGAATGTTATTCTTTGTAGAAACAATGAGACAAGCTTTGGAGAAGAAGGACTCTGATCTTGCGGCCGCACAAAAAATGGCAGAAGACAAAACGGCACTCGCCGACCAGAAGCTGGCCTCAGTCAGAAAGCTGGAGGAAGAGAACACCAAATTGAAGGCTGCTCTCGACGAAGCCAACGAAGAGGTGACTCGACTGAAGAGGGACAAAGGGACACTGACTGACAAGGTGGAAGACATCTCCCGCAAGAGAGACGAGCTGGAGAATTATCTGGGAGGACTCGCCACGAAGTTATTCCTCATGCTTGAAGGTATTTGTCTTTGTCTTATTGATTTGCTTTTGTCGACTAGTCATAAAACCGTCGACTCATTGTTTCTCTTTGAGCGCAGAATTCTGTCAAAACTTCGAGGTAGAGACTGGTCAAATCAAAACGAGCTTGGACCCCATCAACTCCCCTGTCAAGGATGAAGCTTCCATGATTGTGCTCCGACTGGAATCTCGTCTTGCTAGCATCGTCGACTACCTCGCTCGACTGAAGGTTGCGGTGTTGCTGATCGACACAATGCTCTGGCCAAGGGCGACGCTCTAGAATGACCTCGAGTCTCTGATGACTCGACTCAATGAGATCCCCAGTCGAGTGCAGGAATGGAAGAAGTCTTCTGCTCGGTGTGGTGCTGACATGGCTCTGTCTCTGGTTCGTGTTCACTTCAAGGAAGCTAAAGAAGAGAAGCTAGCAGCGATCAAGGTTGCCAACACCAAGAGGCTTGACTTCCAGTCCTTCATGGAGACTTTCATTGCCACTGCTACTTGGATTGCTGATGGAATCGACCTGGATGAGTTCATCGAGCCTGCCAGCCCTCCTCCTGCGGACTGAACAACCTTTTATGATCCGTTTTAAATTTGCCTCGGTATGCCGAGTGGTTGATTAACCATTAAACTCCTTCGGGCCTGAAGCCCGAGTACTTTAATCTGTGGTCTGGAACCTCGTGGGATTTATCCAAACTTGAATTTGCTTGTCTTTATTTCTGAGCGGAACTTGAATCTTCACTCGGAACAGGATTTTGTTCTTGTTTGTATTTGTGGCGCATCTTCGAGGAGAAGGTCGCAGTCGACTTGCACCTCGTCGTCCTTATGGATCAGGATGGAGTGCACGTTATATTTGTGATGCAGTTCCGGGGAGAAGATCATAGTCGACCTGCACCTCGTCGTCCTTGCCGATCAGGATGGAGTGCACATTGTACTTGTGGCGCAGCTCTGAGGAGAAGGTCGTAGTCGACCTGCACCTCGTCGTCCTTGCGGATCAGGATGTCGTGCACATTGTACTTGTGGCGCAGCTCTGAGGAGAAGGTCGTAGTCGACCTGCACCTCGTCATCCTTGCAGATCAGGATGGAGCGCACATTGTACTTGTGGCCAAGTCCCCGAGTGAGAGAATCATTCTTCACTCAGTGGGATTTTTCAAACTTAGGCGAGTACGGAACTGCAGCTAAGCCCCCGAGTGAGAGGGTAGCTCTTCACTCGGTGGGATTTCTTGAACTTAGGCGAGTACGGGACTGCAGCTAAGCCTCTGAGTGAGAGGGTAGCTCTTCACTCGGTGGGATTTTTTGAACTTAGGCGAGTATGGGACTGCAGCTAAGCACCCGAGTGAGAGGGTTGCTCTTCACTCGGTGGGATTTTCAAACTTAGGTGAGTACGGGACTGCAGCTAAGCCCCCGAGTGAGAGGGTTGCTCTTCACTCGGTGGGATTTTTCAAACTTAGGTGAGTACGGGACTGCAGCTAAGCCCCCGAGTGAGAGGGTAGCTCTTCACTCGGTGGGATTTTTCAACCTTAGGCGAGTACGGAACTGGAGCTAAGCCCCCGAGTGAGTGGGTTGCTCTTCACTCAGTGGGATTTTTTCAACCTTAGGCGAGTACGGAACTGCAGCTAAGCCCCCGAGTGAGAGGGTTGCTCTTCACTCGGTAGGATTTTTTTTTTCAAACTTAGCCGAGTACGGGACTGCAGCTAAGCCCCCGAGTGGGAGGGTTGCTCTTCACTCGGTAGGATTTTTTCAACCTTAGGCGAGTACGGAACTACAGCTAAGCCTCCAAGCGAGAGGGTTGCTCTTCACTCGTTGGGATTTTTTTTCAAACTTAGGCGAATCAGATTCGTAGCTAAGTCTCCAAGTGAGAGGCTTGCTCTTCACTCGGAGTTTGTTTTTTAAACTTAGGTGAAACGGATTTGCAGCTAAGCCACCCACTGGGGGATTTTAAACACATGTATAAGCAACAGCAACCATTTAGGAGACTTTAAACTGTGTCTTTGATAAACAAACTAAAAGGTACTTCTTATTACATCTCGATAGTCTGAATGACTTAAGTATAAAAATGGCGGAGCAGCTCCGCGTTCCAAGCACGTGGCTCGTCTTTATTGTGCTCCACATTGTAGAGGTGATATGCTCTGTTGTGGAGCACCTTGGTAATGATGATGGGACCTTCCCAAGCGGGAGCAAGCTGGTGTGGCCGTTGCTGATCCATTCTGAGCACTAGCTCACCTTCCTGAAATGCTCGGCCTCTCACATTTCTGGCGTATAATCGATGAAGGTCTTGCTGATAGATAGTCGATCGGGTCAAGGCCATCTCTCTCTTCCTCCAGAAGATCAACAGCGTCCTGTCGGGCTTGTTCTGCTTCAGTTTCTGAGAAAAGTTCCACTCGGGGTGCATTGTGAAGCAAGTCACTTGGAAGCACAGCCTCAGCCCCATACACTAAGAAGAAGGGGGTCCGACCAGTCAACCGATTGGGAGTTGTTCTCAATCCCCAAAGTACTGACGGTAGCTCGCCGACCCAAGCGCCAGCTGCATGCTTGAGGTCACGCATCAATCGAGGTTTTAGCCCTTTGAGGATCAAACCGTTTGCTCTCTCTGCTTGTCCATTCGACTGTGGGTGGGCGACTGAAGCATAGTCAACCTGAGTGCCTTGGGAGGCGCAGAAAGCTCGGAACTCATATGAATCAAAGTTTGACCCATTTTCTGTGATGATGCTGTGTGGAACTCCATATCTGAATGTTAATTCTCTGATGAAGCTGACAACAGTACTTGATTCAAGGTTTTTGATAGGTTTCGCTTCAATCCATTTGGTGAACTTGTCGACTGCTACGAGCAGATGGGTGAAGCCAATCCTACCAGTCCTCAGAGGTCCAATCATATCCAATCCCCAAACAACAAATGGCCAGACGAGTGGAATGGTCTTCAAGGCTGATGCAGGCTTGTGGGACATGTTGGAGTAGAACTGACAGCCCTCACACTTGTCGACTATTTCCTTTGCCATCTCATTAGCACGTGGCCAGTAAAAC
This sequence comes from Thinopyrum obtusiflorum, assembly GCA_036873465.1. Classification (NCBI taxonomy): domain Eukaryota; kingdom Viridiplantae; phylum Streptophyta; class Magnoliopsida; order Poales; family Poaceae; genus Thinopyrum; species Thinopyrum obtusiflorum. Next base: position 11,551 of record JAAAWM010010300.1, on the reverse strand, counting down.
CCCGCTCGGTATGCTTTGGCCACGATGGTCCGAGAGGACGCATGGTGACCACAGGTCCCCGAGTGGATATCATTGAGGATCATTCGGCCTTCTTCTGGCGTGATGCATCTCTGAGCGACTCCAGTAACACTCTCTCTATAAAGCTGTCCACCCATCAAAGTAAAGGCTTTGGATCGACGGACAATCTGACGAGCCTCTTCTTCATCCTCTGGGAGTTCTTTCCTGAGAATATATGCAATGTATGGCACTGTCCAATCAGGAATAACGACCAAAACTTCCATGATCAAGTCGACCACAGCTGGAATTTCAACTTTAGTCGGATCGGTGGAGCTCTTAGGCTGTGGGGGCTCTTCTGTGAAGGGGTCCTCTGGGACGGATGGTGTGTGAATATGTTCCAAAAACACATTGCTGGGAATAGGCTCCCTCTTGGAACCTATCTTTGCCAGGTCATCAGGTGCTTGATTCTTCAGTCGGGGTATATGGTGAAACTCTAACCCCTCAAACTTCTTTTCCAATTTTCTCACTGCATTGCAATAACCAGTCATAGCTGGACTCCTAACATCCCATTCCTTCATCACTTGATTGACCACTAAATCTGAGTCGCCATAAACCATTAGGCACCGGACGCCGAGTGAAATGGCCATACGTAACCCGTACAGAAGTGCCTCATATTCAGCTTCATTGTTGGAGGAGTCAAAGTGAATCTGGAGAACATAACTGAGCTTGTCACCTCGCGGAGATACCAGGACTACCCCAGCACCTGAACCATTCAACATCTTGGACCCGTCAAAGAACATAGTCCAATGTTCTGACTGAACTTGAGTTGGCAGCTGCTGTTCAATCCACTCGACGAGAAAATCTGCTATTGCTTGGGATTTGATTGCTTTCTTTGCCTCGAACTTGATATCCAGCGGAAGGAGTTCAATCGCCCACTTAGCCACTCGACCAGTTGCATCTATGTTGTTCAAAAATTTTAACGATGGGGCGTCGCTGACGACTGCAATTGAATGATCTGAGAAGTAATGCGCAACCTTCTTTGTGGTCAAGTAAATCCCATAGACAAGCTTCTGATAATGTGGATATCTCTGCTTGGATGGGGTTAAGACTTTGGAAATATAGTACACTGGGCGTTGAACTTTGTAGGCTTTGCCTTCTTCTTCCCGCTCGACCGTGAGTACTGTACTGACAACTTGTCCAGTGGCTGCAATATAAAGCAGTAAAGGCTCTTTGCTGATTGGACCAGCGAGCACCGGCTGGGTGGAAAGCAGGGTTTTGAGCTCTGCAAACGCTGCGTCATCTTCAGGAGTCCACTCGAACTTATCAGATTTCTTCATCAGTCGGTAAAGAGGCAATGCCTTTTCACTGAGATGAGAGATGAATCGACTCAAAGCGGCCAAACAACTAGTAAGCTTCTGAACATCGTGTACGCGCACAGGGCGTTTCATTCGGAGTATTGCACCAACTTTCTCTGGGTTTGCATCGATCCCACGTTCCGAAACGAGGAAACCGAGTAACTTGCCACCTGGAACTCCAAACGTACACTTCGACGGATTGAGCTTGATATCATATCTCCTCAGATTGGCAAAGGTTTCAGCGAGGTCAGTCAGCAGGACGGAACCTTTACGTGACTTAACCACAATGTCATCCATGTATGCTTCCACATTCTGACTGATTTGAGTGAGCAGGCACTTCTGTATCATGCGCATGAATGTGGCACCAGCATTCTTGAGACCAAAGGGCATGGTGACATAGCAAAAGCACCCGAATGGGGTGATAAAAGATGTTTTTATTTCATCAGGTCCATATAGTCGGATCTGATGGTACCCGGAATATGCATCTAGGAAAGACAACCGCTCACATCCCGCAGTCGAGTCGACTATCTGATCGATGCGAGGAAGAGGGAAGTGATCCTTCGGGCAGGACCAATTGATATGCTTGAAGTCGATACACATACGGAGTGAATCATCTTTCTTAGGAACCATGACGACATTGGCGAGCCACTCGGAGTGGTAAATCTCTCGGATGAACTCAGCTGCCAGAAGTCGAGCCACTTCCTCGCCAATTGCTTTTCTCTTCTGTACGGCGGACCATCGGTGATGTTCTTTGACTGGTTTTACCTTTGGGTCGACTCGCAAACGGTGCTCAGCCAGCCCCCTGGGCACACCTGGCATGTCAGAAGGTTTCCATGCGAAGATGTCCCAGTTCTCACGAAGGAACTGGATGAGCGCTTCTTCATATTTGCTGTCGAGTGTAGTTGAGATATGAGTCAGAGCAGCATTGGGATCAGTCGGGTGAATATGAACTGCCTTTGTTTCACCAGATGACTTAAATGCAGAATCTGAAGCAGGCTTCTTAGCTCTCAACAAATCACTAGGATCTGCAGTCTTCTTGTATTCTTCCATTTCAACTGCTGCCATTTGCTCATCGGCGATTTTTGAGCCCTTCTGGAGGCACTCTTCTGCTCGCTGCCGATTACCAGTGACTATGATCACGCCCCTAGGGCCAGGCATCTTCAGTTTGAGGTACACATAACATGGCCGAGCCATGAAACGAGCATATGCAGTCCTGCCCAGAATAGCATGATAGGCACTATGAAAATCCATAACTTCAAATGTCAACTTTTCCTTGCGGTAATTGTTTGAATCACCGAAAACCACGTCAAGAGTGATCTGGCTGAGTGAATCGGCTTTCTTCCCAGGGATGACTCCGTGGAATCGCATATTGCTTTCGCTGAGCTTGGACATCGGAATGCCCATTCCTCGGAGAGTCTCAACATACAGAATGTTCAGGCCGCTGCCTCCATCCATCAAGACCTTAGTCAGTCGGGTGCCCCCAACGACTGGGTCGACCACCAATGCTTGCCTCCCGGGGGTGGCAACACACGGGGGATGGTCGGACTGGTCGAATGTGATGGGAGTCTTGGACCACTTCAAATATGTTGGCATTGCCGGAGCAACCATGTATACTTCTCTGTTGATGACCTTTAATCGACTTTTGCTTTCAACGTCAGCAAAAATCACCAGAGTGGAATTGACGTTGGCGAAACCCTCATCATCTTCTTCCTTGTCCTCGTCCTTATCAGACTCCTTCTCCTTCTCGCTGGGTTGTTTCTCTCAGAACCGCTGGATTAGGAGCCGACACTGCCGAGTGGTATGTTTGGGGTAGATCAGATTACCCTCTTCGTCCTTCTTGGTGTGAACATGACATGGCAAATCCAACACATCATTTCCTGCTTGATCTTATACCTTCTTGGGGATCCAGGGCCCTTTGGGCTTCCCCTTGAACTTTCCTTGAGACACAACCAAAGCTTCGCCAGGACCTGCTGGCTCAGCTTTGCGTTTCTACTTCCGACCTCCTCCGGTGTCTTGGGCGACTGGCTTGCCCTTTCCACTGCGGAGTCGATCCTCTTCTTCTCCATTAGCATACCGAGTGTCTATTTCCATCATCCGAGTCAGAGTCATATCTTCTGTCCAACCGAATTTTAGGTTAAGCTCTTGATACCGGACACCCTCCTTGAAGGCGCAAACTGCTTGATGTTGAGATACATTTTCCACTGTGTGATGCAAAGTGGTCCACCTCTGAATGTAATCTCTCAAAGTCTCATTCGGCTTTTAGACACAATGGTGCAATTCAGCCAACCCTGCTGGTCGTTTGCAAGTACCCTCAAAAGTTCTGACAAACACTCGGGCTAGCTCTTCCCAGCTGAATATACTGCCTAGGGCCAACTGATTCAACCATGCTCTGGCTGAACCCTCTAACATCAGAGGAAGATGCTTCATAGCTACCTCATCGTTTCCACTACCGATCTGTACAGCCGCTTGGTAATCCTCTAGCCAAGTGTCAGGCTTGGACTCACCGGTAAACTTACTAACCCCAGTCGCCAATCTGAAGTTGGGAGGGATCTCAGCAGCTCCGATGGCTCTGCTAAAACACTCGGGACCTGAAACATGTACTCTGCTTCCACTCGGGCGATCTCTGTCTTGCCCTTCTCTGTGTGCTCTGTTCTTGTCGACCAGACCTTGCACCAAAATTGACCTTGCATCAAAACCTGGTTCTCTAGGGTCGACTGGCAACCTCCGCTCATCGCTGTACGGGCGCCTGTCATCATAATGCCGGGGCACATATGATCTGCCCCTCGGAGGGGTCGAAGGCACTTGACGGCGGTCATCACGGCCGAGTCGATGATCATACTGATCATGGTTCTGACCCAAGTACTACTCTTGGTGATGCCCACGTCCCTCATGCCTCAGAGGCGATCTTGGGCTGTGAGCCAACTGCACTGTATCAGCCACCATAGATCTGCTATGGATTCTGTTCCATGACTGAGACACTGTGACTCTGCTATATGGGCTGCTGCTGTAAGATTCTGAATCAGAGTGCGGTATACATGAGGTTGGGGCAGGAACAGTTGTCGCTGCCGTCGACTGGACTCAGGGATCCACTGCCGAGCACGTTCGTCGAGTGCATGCTGAAGGTTCTCCAGTCGGGTGCGCTCGGCCAAAGTAGCCAGGCGCGCCTCCTCCCAGGCCCGAGCCTCAGAGGTCTCTCCAACGATAGGCGTGTGGAGTGCCTCCATGTTTTGGCGGTGAAGTTCCTCCTTCTGCTGCGAAGAAATGGTTTCAGGGTGGTACTCTTCGTGAATGCGCGATGGATCGCCGCCGCCATCACCGCCGCCGTTGCGACGCATGCCAGGGGGCTGTGTGGTGAGTTGACCATCAGGACTTCTGCCGCAGGGTCGCTGCTGTCGCATTCGGACAGGGTCTCGACGGAGCCAGTCGATAGATCGAACAGGCCATAGAGTGTTTCATCGGGCTCAATTGCCGCAACTTGGGGGGTGGCCGACTGGCGTGCCACCACGTGCTTCACCCACCGCTGAAGCCGCGACCGACCGGATCGCTTGCGACGGCGAACAGCAGGAAGCGAAGACATTGCAGGAGCCGACTGATACTGGGTCAACGGCTGCCGCAGAAGGATGCCACGAACACACGCGTGAAAGTACGTCGCCCCGCGGACAGGGAGCGCCTCGACGTCGAGAGGGGTCTCCTGGAGCCAAGCGGAGTCATTGGCGACGAAGACGAGCACGCCGAGACGGATCTCGCGGCCCTCAGCCAAACCACCGCCGGAAACCATGATGATGGGAATCGGAAAAAACTGCAACCTCACCAGAAAGTCGCTAAGACACCCGCCCCACAGTGGGCGCCAACTGTCGTGGTTCTAAGTCTGACAGTAGAATGGGGGTAGGTATGAGGAGGCAAGATCCTAGCTATGGTGAAGTTGTACATGCAAGATTTACGAGTTCAGGCCCTTCTCAGAGGAAGTAACAGCCCTACGTCTCGATGCCCTGAGGCCGGTCGATTGGATTATGCATGAAGTTACAGGTGGTGCGAACCCTTGTCCCAGAGGAGGGGGGTGGCTTATATAGAGTGCGCCAGGACCCCAGCCATCCTCCGTTACATAGGGTTTAATGTACATGAAGAGGGAACGTTACTGGTAACGCCAGCATTAAAGTCATATAAATGATCATTAAGACTACAGAGTGAACGCCTGACCGTTGTCATTCAGAGTGACCTTAGATCTACTGTTCTCTAAGTGGTTTCTGGTATGGTCGAATGAATATATCATGGTCGAATGGAATTGGGCTATCCGGGTGACTCCACAATCGAGTGGGTTGTGTCTTGTGGTAATTTCATTCGGTAAAATGTGTTGTCCTTTGAATGTCCTTGACTGTAGGGTAGTGTCCTTGGGTAGGGTGCTTAGATCAGGTCTATTGCCCTACCCCAGGTACATGTCACCGTCACATACCCTCAGCCCCGAGGGTGAACTACTCCCTCCCTGTCATGGAGACCGCCGGGATGATGAAGATGGCCTCCGGCGATGATTTCCCCCTCCGACAGGGTGCCTGAATGGGCTCGCGATTGGTTTTTCGTGGCTACACAGGCTTGCGGTGGCGGAACTTCCGATTTAGGGTTCTTTTTAGAGGTTTGGGTATTTATAAGAATTTTTGGCATTGGTCTCACATCAAGGGGGTGCCCGATGGGCCCACAAGCTGGGAGCACGCGCCCTAGGGGGTAGGGCGTGCCCCTGGCTTGTGGCCTCCTCGGTCGCCTCCTGGTCCAGCTCCGGTGCTTCGGGGCTCTCTTTTGGTCCATAAAAAATCACCGTAATTTTTCAGCCCATTCCGAGAACTTCTATTTCTGCACAAAAAATGACACCACGGTAGTTCTGCTGAAAACAACATTAGTCTAGGTTAGTTGTAATAAAATCATACCAAAATCATATAAATTTGTAGTAAACATGGCATGAATACTTCATAAATTGTAGATACGTTGGCGACGTATGAGAGCTACACTATCTTCTTCTTCTTCTTCTTCTTCTTGTTCAAAACTTGCTGTTCTATCTCATTTGCCTGCGTTGAACTTGGGTTGTCGGCACCTGACCTTGCCGAAGAAGATTCCAGCTTGTCGGTGACGGATCGGCGCTCCGGGGACCCAAAGGTTCGAACTCTAGGGTGCACTCGTTCCTATCGCTCTATCCTTCCCTTCAGCTAACCATGGCGAGGCTACGGCGAGAGTGAGCTAGCGGGAGTGGGCCAGCGACACAGCAATTACCCAGGTTCAGGCCACCTTGTTGTGTAAAACCCTACTCCTGCATGGCTTGGGATTTTGCTAGCGAGAGAGAGTGAGAGTACAAGGGTTTCGGATCACGTGGTCGACCTCCTCTACGGCGGCTCCCTGCCCTTCTTTATACTTGCCTTTGTCCTCTTCCACGAAAATATTGGCGGGAAGGGTTGCTAGACAACGGCAATTTTGAAGGGGGGCAGGGGTGCTGTCTATACTGACAAAAGGTGGGCTTCACCTGCAAAGCCACCGTCGATGACGCGCCGGTGCGCTCGGGGATGACCTCCGCACTGCGCGCCCGCCGTCTTGGTCTTCTTGCACCGATCATGCAACCTTTGGGGGTTGCTTTCGAAACCGGCGTGCTGGCCTTGCTCCCTTAGCACAGAAGAGGAAACCCTACTCATTCGCGCCTGCTAGCATGGCCTCTGTCATCGTTCGTGGCTGCGCGCGTTACCCATGTGAAGGCATGGGGCTGCGCGATGGGGCTGAACAACCCTTGACTTGCTCTCCTATGGGCGGCTACCTCAGGAGGCCGCCTCACGAGGCTCTTGGTGGAGCCACCTAGTCCGCTCGGGACGCCTGCCGAGGGGGGCCTCGTGAGGCGAGGGCCTCGCAAGGAGTCTTGCTCGTGACCCTTGCCGGTGGGCCACTCATTAGGCTCTTGACATGCACCATGTCCTGGCCCAAAGGCAAACGGGCCTGGGTACCCCCGGTCCCACGGGCCCAACAGTCGGCTTGAGGCTCTTCAGTTGCTATCTCTTTGTTTTCTCCTTCCCTCTCGGCCACTAGTGAAGCGCTAACCACTTGACTGGTTGCTGCTAAGTATAGCATCAGTGGCTCTCGTGGCATTGGTGCAACTATAATTGGCGGAGAGGAGAGGTCCATTGCATTGGACCTGCCTTTTTCAAGATTTCGAAAAATGGCAAGACGCACTCAACTGACTTGGAGATGAACCTGCTTAGAGCTGCTACACAACCAGCAAGATGCCTCACGTCCTTGAGATGCTTCGGTGACTCCAACTGCTCAATCGCCTTGATCTTATCGGGGTTGGGCCTCAAGATAGGTCATTGAGAAGTACTTGTTTAGTACTGAAGATCAAGACTTTGGTTGCCAGCAAGCTACTTGGTGGCAAGCGAAGACCCGGCATGATCCGTGCCAGCAAACACCCACTGCTTTGCCACCGCTCCACCTCAGCGGCCAGCCCATTATTTACCAAATAGGTGTCGAGCGGGCAAGCAGTTAGGTGAAGCTTATCTAGTCACTTGTCAGCTCATCACCAAAGACACAACTTTAATAACACCCATCCCGAAGACATGTCAAGATAATAAGAGGTAGGTGGGCGAATGGCACGAAACGAGAGACAACCCTTGCCGGAATGCCTCGCCATCATGACACCTCATGGCGCATTTAATGCATTAGTCCTAATCCATCAAAGATAGGTATTTGGCACCATAGCCCCTATTTACCTTGTGCAAAGACTATTTTGCCACTCAGGTGGCCCCTTCATCTATAAAAGGAGGCCCATGGGTACCTTTACAAAGGTCGATACTTTGTTTAATTACACACGTAGCTGCACTTCCCGTGCACCTTGTTGGAAAGCTGCGCTCCTTGTACTTGAACTCCACACAAAAAATAAAATCAAAGAAGGAGTAGGGTTTTACGCTTCACAGTGGCTTGAACCTAGGTAAACACTTGTGTTTATTGCTGGTTCTACTGTTGGTGCGTGTTGATCCTCACAACCGACCTACAAAGGGATCTTTGTTGGTCCCATTGATCGTGGGCGCGCCAGGCAGGGGGCCGTGTGCACGAACATGAATTAGCAGTCTACGTGTCAGCTTCTTCATGATTTTCAGTGTCATGGCACACAAGAAGAAGGGCACCATGGAGGGTGCTCCATCCATGTCAAAGCTAGCGACATCGACACCCACACATATGAGCAGAGGCGGAATAGGCGACGGGGGAGGCGAAGGCGCTGAATAGCATCCACGATGCTCTAGCGATCCCAGCCAGACGAGTGGCATCGTCCGGAGTATGAGGAGTAGGGATCGAGCTGCTGCTACGTCTAAGGAGGGAGTAGCGAAGCCTATGTGTGGTGTAGTGACCTCCAAGGACGCTCCAGCAGCATCAACGACTCCCACGCCAGTGCACACGCCATGGCCATCTTAGGTCATGCGCGATGGGCAACATCAAGACGTCGGCAGCCATGGACACCATCCTCACAGCGAGACCCCTGTGCACCACTCCTAGGATGTACTGGGCCAAAATGCACACTAGCATGCCGGCGAAAACAGGCAACAGTTGCAGGACCGAGATAGAGCTCCTTCTAACTCTATTAAAAGTAAGAACACCTCTCACTCTGCTCACCATTCCATTCCTACTACGTTGGCAGAAGCCCTGGCACGAGCACAGTCGCTCCTAGACTTCCCTCCTGCTGCAAAGAAGATGGAGGAGTGGAGAGCTGATATACAGAGCCTCCTCAGCTTCTCCAGCAACGACAAGCCTCAGCAGGCGAGGCCCTCGCAGCAGTAGCCTGCTGCGCCGGTGCATGCTTCTAGTGAGCGGATTGTAGCCGGCGCACCTATGGTGCTATCCCCTCCATGACAACAACAACAATGGCAAAGCCAATGGGTTGCCACCCATGAAGACATGTCCATGGTGTATTCTGATCCGTGAGCTCATCATGACCAGCACCAAGTCCTTCAGGAGCGGCGTGGAGAAGATGCTCGAACCACCATCGAGCGATGCCGAGAAGCATGCCATCAATCCGACGTGCGTGCCAGACCAGTCATTGACGAGCATGCGCCAGGGTACCCTGGGTGCCTAGCTTACGAGGTAGGTTGCCCAGTGTTCACTCGTGAGTTGTGACAAGTCCGATTGCCCTCTTCCCGGAGCTTCAAGCCGGAGTTGTCGAAGAAATATGATGGCATCAACCTGATGGAGTTCCTAGGCATCTACACTATCAAAGTGCAGGCTGTCGAGGGACGTGATGACAAGATCCTGGCCAACTACTTTCCATTAGCACTCAATTCCAACGTCAGATCGTGGTTGATGTGCTTGCCGGAGAACTCCATTTCCTCTTGGTCGGAGTTGTGCCATGACTTCATTGGGGCTTTCACCGGGGGCCACAAGGTTCCTGGTCAGCCCAGTGATCTACATGTGCTGCCACAGAGAGATGGCGAGTCTCTCCACAAGTATATTCAGAGAACCAGTCGCGTGCAATGCAACATTCCCGACATCCACCCTGTTGCTGTGATTGCTTCCTTTCACATGAGTGTGCACAATCACAAGATGCGGGAGGATATGGCCATGAACAAGGCGAGGGATGTTGTTGGATTACGGGTTCCGGCAAACCCTTGAGTTCGAACACTGGGGTGCGCATGAAGATCTCTCTCTCCCTAGCTCGCTCGCACAACGATCTCTAGGCCTAGCTCGACGAACCCAAAGAACAAGAGACACGAGATTTTATACTGGTTCGGGCCACTGTTGTGGTGTAATACCCTACTCCAGTGTGGTGTGGTGGATTGCCTTGTAGGCTGAGGATGAACTAGTACAAGGTAAGAACAACCTCCTGAGGTAAGGTGTTCTTGAGCTCGGTGAGCTGGTGTGTGTGAGGGAGATTCGGATGATCCATCCCCTTCCTATGGGGGTGGCTAGTCCTATTTATAGAGGCCTTGGTCCTCTTCCCAAATGTTAGGTGGGAAGGGATCCCACAACGGCCAAGTTTCAAGGGAGACAACTAGTACAAGCTATCCTGACAAAAGGTTGCCTTCGCTTGCCAAAGGCTCTGGTAGTGATGTAGCTGTGGGCACCGCGATGACCTCCGTAATGCCGTCCTACTGGTCTTGGTCTTGTTGCACCGATATGGAAACCTTTGCCTGATGCCTCGGGACTCCTCGCCTGCGCTTGCCCCTTTGGCGCCAAAGAGGAACCTGGTACTCTGCTCCCGCTGGCGCCCACCTGGCCTTGGTCGTCATGGCTCTCGTCATGTGAACCTCATGAGGTGCCCCTTGCATAGATATCTCCGCTCCTCAGGAGCCGGCCTAGTGAGGCCGCCCCCCAGGAGGTCTTGGTGTCGTCCGCCTCGCGAGGCTTGGCCCCTCGCGAGGGTCTTGAGTGGTTTCTGCTGAAGATGGGCCGTACCAGGCCGTTGGTGGAGCCACGTCGTGGGCCGCAGGCAGGCAAGTCTGGGGACCCCCTTTCCCAGAACGCCGACAGTAGCCCCCTTGCCCAAGGTGCGCTCGGACTTCGCTTCGAGGCGAAGCCAAAGGGCAAGTGTGGAGCGCCGCAGGCCCCAACAGCCTGCGGCCCTGATTGACGCGTGGCGACTGACGAGACGTGGGCGCCTCCACATCCCCATGTAGCCTCGATAACCGTTCGACTTAACGAGACCCTGCTGCATGCAGAAGAAAACCATCATTACCTGTGATCATGGAGGCCGGCGGTTGGCCTTCTTCTGGCTATAAATGAGGAGAGGGCGGGAGCCCCCGTTGCTCATCTCTTTCTCCACTTTGTCTCCTTCTTCTTCTTCCTTGCTCCACCATCTTGCTGCGACACCCATGGCACCGACGAACAGGTTCTCGGCCGTGGAGAAGGGGAAAGCTCGCCAGGAGGGGCCCGGCTCGCCGCCGCTTAAGAGGGGGCGCAGTTGCCCCGCAAGCACGCCACGACCCCCACTGCGGCCCCTCGCGGGCGCGGGCATACCTCCTCGGGGGCTGACGTCGCCCTTGGCGGTCGTGGTGGCATCTCGTCCCGCAGCGGGGGCCGTTCTAGGCGGAGCAGCCCCCGTGCCAAGGGGGGCGGGGCGCGCCGTGCTCGCCCGCCCCCCTCGGCCGCGCTTCCATTCGGCGGAGGTGCTTCCAGAGTTTGTCGTGTGGTCGGAGAATGATGACCCACAAGTATAGGGGATCTATCGTAGTCCTTTCGATAAGTAAGAG
>JAAAWM010010299.1:0-37954 GCA_036873465.1 Thinopyrum obtusiflorum | reverse complement strand
CCCATATCCAACTGGATATATGTGCCTAGATCTTTCCTCACCACATGATGCTTGTCAAAAGAGAAAACTAAAAGGAATAGAGAGAAAAACTTTGACTCTTGCATAAAAGTAAATACATAAAAGTAAAAGGTAGGCCCTTCGCAGAGGGAAGCAGAGGTTGCCATGCGCTTATTTGTTTGCATGCTCAACCCCTTAGTGCAAAAGAACGTCACGTTATATTGCCCCTTGTGATGGTAACCTTTATTATGCAGTCTGTCACTTTTATTTCTTTACCATCACAAGTCCGTACAACGCTCAATTTTCTCTTACACTAAATGATCTTACACTTTTAGAAGCAATTTGTATTACCTTATTGCACCGATGACAACTTACTTGAACGATCTTACTCAATCCATAGGTAGGTATGGTGGACTCTTGAAAATAAGATTTGGGTTTAAGGGTTTTTGGATGCACAAGTAGTATCTCTACTTAGTACGGAATATTTGGCTAGCAAAGATGGGGGGCAAGCACCACATGTTGAAGGATCTATGAGAATATAACTTCTATGTGAATATGAACAAACATAAATCATTATGTTGTCTTCCTTGTCCAACGTCAACAATTTTGGCATATAAAATATTTTGATGGGGGCTCACAATCACAAAAGATTTCCAAGATAGTGTATTTGCATGTGAAAGTTCTCTTCCTTCTACTAATCATTCATGAATTGCTTGTATGACCAATATTGCGATTGTCAAGCCTCAAAAGATTTCACTTTCTAAACCCAATGTGAAGCTACCACTAGGCATGACATGAACATATAATTTCAACTTCATGATATTCAATTCATTCAACAATTTACTCATAGGATATAAGTGAAGCACAAGAGTAAATGACAAGCTACTCCAAAAAGATATAAGTGAAGATCAAGCGAGTAGTTAAGTAAATAGGTAGCTAATTGTGGACTCTCTCTTATTTAAAAACTTTCAGATCTAAGTATTTTACTAAAATAGCAAGCAAAACAAAACTAAATGACATTCCAAGAATAGCACAACTCATGTGAAGAAGCAAAAACTTAGGCTCAACCGATACTAACCGATAATTGTTGATGAAGAAAGGTGGGATGCCTACCGGGGCATCCCCAAGCTTAGATGCTTGAGACTTCTTGAAATATTATCTTGGGATGTCTTGGGCATCCCCAAGCTTGAACTTTTGTCTCTCCTTAATTCCTTTTAGATCACGGTTTCCCTAAATCTTAAAAACTTCATCCACACAAAACTCAACAAGAACTCGTGAGATAAGTTAGTATAAACCAATGCAAAAACCTTATCATTCTCTACTGTAGCAAATCACTAAAATTATTATTCAACATTGCATACTAAATGCCACTGCATATTTAATACTCCTATCCTCAAATAGAATCATTAAACAAGCAAACATATGCAAACAATGCAAACATAACAGCAATCTGCCAAAACAGCACAGTCTGTAAAGAATGCAAGAGTATCAATACTTCTTAAACTCCAAAAATTATGAAAATTTACCACACTGTAGAAAATTTATCAGAGCTTATTGTGCAGAAAGTTTCAACATTTTATCACATTCTGAATTTTCTGGATAATTATTGCAACAGCAAAAAACTTTCTGTTTTGAAACGGCAACTCATATATTTGCAAAATAAGCATGGACATGTCTATCCTTGCCACTTTTATTGAAATAAAAGATGCAAAACATTATTATAACTAACAGCAAGCAAAACCTAATAAAATAAAATGACTCTCCAAGCAAAACTCATATCATGTGACGAATGAAAATATAGCTCCAAGTGAGGTTACCGATAATGTTGAAGACGAAAGAGGGGATGCCTTCCGGGGCATCCCCAAGCTTAGTTGCTTGGATCTTCCTTGGATATTTAACTTGGGGTGCCTTGGGCATACCCAAGCTTAGGGCCTTGTCACTCCTTATTCTCCTCATATCGACATCTCACCCAAAACCTGAAAACTTCGATCACACAAAACTTAACGGAACTTCGTGAGATAGGTTAGTATGATAAAGAGCAAACCATTTCACTTTGGTACTGTCAAAGACAAGATTCATAATTGTTTCCACACAATTACTACTGTATCATATCATTTCCACAATTTATATTGAGCAATATAAGCCATAGAAACTAGAAAACAAGCAAACTATGCATTGAAAACAGAATCTGTCAAAAACAGAACAGTCTGTAGTAATCTGTACTCCAACCATACTTCTGCTACTCCAAAAATTCTGAAAAATTATTACAACATGAAGAATTTGTATATCTATCACCTGTAAAAAATTCAGATCAAAAAGACGTTCCAGTGAATTTTCAAAATTCCTGGACTGAGCGCAAAAGTTTTTGTTTTTGCACAGATTCAAGTCAACTATCATCCACACTATCCCAAAGGCTTTACTTGGCACTTTATTGAAACAAAAGCAATAAAACATGATTACTACAGTAGCATAATCATGTGAACACATAAAAACAGTAGGTAAAAGTGTTGGATTGTCTCCCAAAAAGCGCTTTTCTTTAATGCCTTTTAGCTAGGCATGATAAGTTCAATGATGCTCGCATAAAAGATAAGGATTGAAACATAACAAGAGCATCATGAATCATAAGTTCATCTCTCATAATAATTTTCAGTAGCATCTTGAATAGATTCATCAATATAACCATCACATAAAACATTCTTTTCATGATCCCCAAGCATAGAAATTTTATTACTCTCCACATAAGAAAATTTCTCCTCATTCACAATGGTGGGAGTATCATATGAAACTCGAATACTATAAATTGTTCCCACATTAAAAAAGTAATGTTCAGGAAAAGAGTAATCATAACTATGACAAGTTTTATAAATATAATCATCACTACTTTTTATAACATAAGTATCATCACAATAATCATCATAAGTAGCAACTTTGTTCTCATCATAGATAGGAGGCATGCAATCATCATAGCAAATTTGATCATTCAAAGTAGGGGGACTAAAAAGATCATATTCATTAAGCATAGCATCCCCAAGCTTGGGACAAACATTAATTGCAGCAAATAAATTCTCAAACATGTCATTCTCATCAAACATAGCATCCCCAAGCTTGTGGCTTGGCATATCATACGCATAATCACCCTCATCATTAATAGTATGAATAGCACCAACAGTATAACAATTGTTATCATCATAATTTCCCAAGTTGGTGCCAAAAAGATTTCCAAGATTATAAGAAGTATCATTATCTTCCCAATCATAATCATCACAACAAGCAATAGGCATAACAAAATCATCATCAAGTGCATCATCTTCCATAATTAATTTTGATTCATTTTCACGAGGCACAACAATAATAGAGGCAACATCGTTTGGGAGAGATACCTTTTTACCTTTATTCTTTATTCTTTTCTTCTTCTTCACCACATCATGTGTGGGTTTAATAAATCTTTTCAAGCTTCTTATTGATGAGATTGGTTGAATAGGGAGCTCCTCCTCGTTACCTGATTCATCATAATAAACACTAGGAGGGTATTGGGAAATATTTTCCCTTTCATTAGTACTCTCTTCATATTCTATTTGTTTTCTTGTCTTTAGATAGTTGGCAATATAAGGATTCTCAATGCAATTTACCGCACAAAACATATAAATTTCCTCTAGATCAAAATCAAGAAATCTCTCGAGATTAAATTTTGGAATACCCTTAGTTATACGTTTCATTTCTTCATACCCCAAAAGAAGACTAAGCTCTTTATGATGCTCAAGGGTAATCAAGTTATCACAATTTTTTGACATGATTTGATCATGAAAGAATTTGCGTTGGAGATTTAAATGACCATGTTCATTGCAAAGTTCACAAGGATGGCGAAAAAAATTAAATCTTTCAGCACAATCATCTAGCCTCTCTTGTAATTTTTCGTTTCTAAATATTTATGCCTCTTACAAAATCTATCTTCCCTTTTTGGTGTGCAATTGCACTACCAATTCACTCCGCAAAAATAGACATTCTTATTGGAGACATTTTTCTCATGACTAGTGCAATAATCATTAGCATTTTGGATATTCAAGGAATTCATACTAACAACATTGCAATCATGCTCATCATTAAAATATTTTGTGCCAAACATTTTATTGACTTCTTCTTCTAGCAATTGAGCATAATATTCTGATCCATCATTTTCAAGAAAGATATTATAAAGATGATCAATAATATGATGCAACCTTAATTCCTTTTTTTATGTAGTTTTCTTTTATAAACCAAACTAGTGATAAAACAAGAAACTAAAAGATTCAATTGCAAGATCTAAAGATATACCTTCAAGCACTCACCTCCCCGGCAACGGCGCCAGAAAAGAGCTTGATGTCTACTACGCAACTTTATTCTTGTAGACTTGTGTTGGGCCTCCAAGCGCAGAGTTTTGTAGGATAGTAGCAATTTTCCCTCAAGTGGATGACCTAAGGTTTATCAATCCGTGGGAGGCGTAGGATGAAGATGGTCTCTCTCAAACAACCCTACAACCAAATACAAGAAAACTCTTGTGTCCCTAACACACCCAATACAATGGCAAATTGTATAGGTGCACTAGTTCGGCGAAGAGATGGTGATAAAAGTGTAATATGGATGGTAGAAATATATTTTTATAATCTGAATAAATAAAAACAGCAAGGTAGCAAGTGACAAAAGTGAGCACAAACGGTATTGCAATGCTTGAAAACAAGGCCTAGGGTCCGTACTTTCACTAATGCAATCTCTCAACAATGCTAATATAATTGGATCATATAACCATCCCTCAAAGTGCGATGAAGAATCACTCCAAAGTTCCTATCTAGCGAAGAACATAAGAATAAATTGTTTGTAGGGTACGAAACCACCTCAAAGCTATTCTTTCCGATCGATCTATCCAAGAGTTCGTACTAAAATAACACCAAAGCAAATTTAGATTCGTAATGCTCAATCCAACACAAAGAACCTCAAAGAGTGCCCCAAGATTTCTACCGGAGAAACAAAGACAAGAACATGCATCAACCCCTATGCATAGATTACCCCAATGTCACCTCGGGAATCCGCAAGTTGAGTGCCAAAACATATATCAAGTGAATCAATATAATACCCCATTGTCACCACGGGTATTTGTATGCAAGACATATATCAAGTGCTCTCAAATCCATAAAAGTATTCAATCCGATAAAACGAAATCTCAAAGGGAAAACTCAATTCATCACAACAAGATAGAGAGGGGAAAACACCATATGATCCGACTATATTAACAAAGCCTGCAATACATCAAGATCGTGACATCTCAAGAACACGAGAGAGAGAGAGAGATTAAACACATAGCTACTGGTACAAACCCTCAGCCCCGAGGGTGGACTACTCCCTCCTCATAGTGGTGGCTGCCGGGATGATGAAGATGGCCATCGGTGATGATCTCCCCCTCCGGCAGGGTGTCGTAACGGGGTCTAGATTGGATCTCATGGATACAGAGGCCTTGCGGCGGCGGAACCTCTGATCTAGGGTTTTTCCTGAGGGTTTTTGGAATATTTGATGATTTATAGGGCGAAGAGGGGGTGCGGGAGGCCATCGAGGTGGGCACAACCCACCGGGGCGCGCCCTGGTGGGTTGTGCCCCCCTCGGGGCACCCCCCAGGTGCTGCTCTGGCCCATTGGATGTCTTCTGGTCCATAAAAAATCCACAAAAAGTTTCGCGGTGTTTGGACTCCGTTTGATATTGATTTCATGCGATGTAAAAAACAAGCAAAAAACATCAACTGGCACTGGGCACTGGGTCAATAGGTTAGTCCCAAAAAATGATATAAAGTTGCTATAAAATGATTGTAAAACATCCAAGAATGATAATATAACAGCATGAATACTTCATAAATTATAGATACGTTGGAGACGTATCACCCTCTTGGAGTTAGGAGCAGCGCATTCCATCTCCACCTCCATTGCTGGTGACGCGCCGCCCATGACCAGTGCTCAGTGAGGTGGATCTGGAAAAATGGAGTACAGCCTGTCAATCCACAAAATGACATAAATACCGACTGGGAGCGGAGGGGTCCAGATTAATTACCTCTTTTTTTACGGGAGGGTCCAGGTTAATTACTACTCGTAACAAGTAAATGGAAGATGGCTGTTTGAAACATTAAATAGAGCCACGGCTTTGATGGTACGAGATGCATTGTTGTACACGCAGACCAGGCACGGGCGTGCCCCTCCATGTTTTAATTATTTACCGCACACATTCATTAGAAGAATCTGTTCGACGCCAGAAGCATGGTTCTACAATCATCTTGCCTCTGTGAGCTGCAAAATTTTCCACGGGCACGTTAACCATGAAGTCACTATAAAGACCGTTTCAAAGTTAAGGAGATTCAAGGCCGTGCCTCTGCCTTCCAGATGATTCTGCCGAAACGCTCACAGACAAAAGCAAGGACGTGAAGTGATAGCAGAGGCATAGTTTGTCACATACCACACACACGGTCATGCCTTCATAGGAAAGTGATACGAGACGCACTGTTCTACCTGCCACACAGGCACGGCCATGGCAGAGGCACGGTTTGTCACGTACCACACAACGGTCATGAAGTGATATGAGACGCACTGTTCTACATGCCACACAGGCACGGCCGTGATTCCACGTGCTTCAGTAGCATGTAAAGACGTGATTCTCTCACAGGAAACACCGTGAACCTACTGCCAGGCACTATATCCATTTGTGAAACAGAAACACAAACACAACCGTGACCCATTGTGTTTGAAATCTTTGCATCACAGAAGCATGACGTGAAGGCACATAAGGCACGATTGGACACGCATCGCAAGCACGATTATCTGGTCTATATTTCAATTACTTACATACATGCATTCATAACAGAAGAACAAGCATGAGAACAGGCGAGGCAGAGTTACCAAGAAAGCCACGGTTATGCGCCCCCCAGAAGCACAACCCAGATTCTGTGCTTAAAATGTTTCTGTGCAATGATGGTGGGCGTGACCATGCAACCATGAGAGTCACGGTTGAACACTTACCAGTGCCATGGCCGTGGCTGGCTGCCCTTCAGTTATTTTTATCTCTCTATGTCGTAGCAGAGAAGCATGCCTGTATACTTACAACATCCACGTTCAGAAACCCACGACTGTGGAAAATAATAAGGAAACCTGTGCCTCTGATATTTTTCTCTGCCGAGCAAAAATACATAAAGAAGCAAAATGTGTTCTTATTTAAATTTGTTTTGTTTCTATAACTACAGCAAATTAACTTACAAGCCGTTCTTATAACCACAGCACGACAAAATAAACATTCGACACCCACCCACCCTCCTCACCGATCACTTGATGTTTCATCGCTCCACATGCGGCCTTGTTTTTGAATCTTCAGCAATCCATTCTTCCTTCTCTACCCTTGTGCGTAGCTATTCAACCTATTTACCTATAAAATTAATATACATAAAAACCAAAAAACAATGAGAAAGATGGCGGTCATCACTGTTTTTTTTCCTTATGTCCTGTTTAAGCTGCATTATTACCTTTTAATTTTTTATTCGTACTGTTCTCCGGTACCAAACAGTCTCCATTCAGATCTTTCCTTTCTGGAAGTGGACTGCGCAGATTCCATGCCTTGTCCCAGGCTTCCCTGCGCGCATTCTGTGTGCCTGGCTTGTGTGATGTTGGATTCTGGCATAGATGCAAGACTTTGGTAAATGCTGGCTGTTGTCAGTGGGTGGTTGGAGTTGCTGGCATTTGCCGTCTTCCTCCTGGGCTTGGAGTGCATTCTCCTGAGCCGTTTGATGTCCTCGATGGGGTTGTCGGTGTTGTCAGCCATTTCATTGACCTTGTTGCCCTCTTCTCCTGCTGCAATTTCCTCTTCTCCTCCCTAATCCTCATCCTTTCCTGGACTTCTGGGTTTCCCGGGTAGTTTGTTTTCCTGTGACCCTTTTCTCCACAACGGCCGCACTTGGATGTGGCTTTGTTGCCTTTTCCTTTCTTCTCAGAACCAGCTTTGATTCGATCTCCTTTTTTTGTGCCCTTTGAGCCACCCATGGGAGGGTTCTTCAGAGTTTCGGCAAGAATGCATGTGTCTGGTTCCTCAGCAAGTGCCGCCATGACTTTTATTTTCATACCTTGCGTGCACTCATGCAGCACTCCATATGCTTTATCTTTTCTGCAAGCATGTGAACAGATATCCGACAACTCAGCGTAAGCGAGGCCGAATCTCATAGTTTCATCGTCTTGTGCGGTCATGCTATTATCTTGACTTGTAGACAGCACTTTCAAGCTCTGTGATAGATTCTTAGTCCATCTGGGGATGATGAAGGATTTTGGAAGATGATCGACCATGCCTATTTGGTCCATCACCTTAAGCACATGGCAGCACTGAATGCCATCCCTACTCATTTTCTTGCAGCTTCAACTGTATATTTCCTTTTGCTCATCCACATCTACCCTGAACTCAGACCTATCAAATTCCTCGCCCGCATATGGTTTCCACACTTTTGTTCCAGGCTCAATAATCCTTTTTAAAAAATATTGCCTCCCCTTTGCCAGGTCAGAGCACTTGTAGTATGTCCGGTTCTGTAGCTCCAGCTGGAATTTCCTGAAAATTTCATTCGTGTATATTTCACTTGCTTCTGTTTCAATCGGAAAACCCGTCTCTTGTGATGGCGTCTTCTCAACTGTTCGGTGTCTTTTCTTGTCAAGCGTCGCAAGGCAAGTTTGCTGAATCATGTGATACGCACCAACAAACCTTGCTATAGTGTCCTTGTGGCTGACATAATTCTTCCACATCGAATTTGTGCTCTCACTGCGTGTGGTTGTTGACGAGAAAGGATAGAAGCAGTCCTTGAAGTAGGCCGGCACCCAGAAATTTTGGAGTTCCCATAGCGTGTTCAGGTGTTTGTCGCCTTCTGCCTTGTGCACAGAAATTGCTGCTTTCCAATAACGCTCAAACTCGTCTTGATCTAGTGAGTTTTTGACGATTTAAAATAAATCATCAGACATCCCTGGGTGCTGCGCAAACACTGCTACGTTATTTTCCTTCATGTTCTTCCTAATATGCCACCAGCAGAACATGTGCCTTGTTCTGGGAAGAGCTTCCTTTATTGTAGTCTTCATCGCCTGGTCCTGGTCTGTTATTATGTATTTCGGCTCTTTTCCTCCCATTGCCTCGACAAACGTGCTTAGGAGCCATTTGAATGACCCTATTTTCTCATCCTTTAAAAGGCCTACTCCGAACAGGACGGTCAACCCATGGTTGTCGACACCTATAATTGGTGCAAATGGCAAGCCATATATATTCGTAGAGAATGTCGTGTCAAAAGACACGTAATCTCCATATAGATCATAATTCATCTTGCACAAGGAGTCTGTCCAGAACAGGCTCCGCACTGTATTGTTGCCGTCTGTCTCTTCCACATGGTGGAATCCCGCCCTCTTCCTCTGCATATCGGCAAACAGTTTCATGGTGTCCTCGATATCAGTATTGCGCTCTCCAGCCCTGTCCCGGCATGCAATGTTGCTTATGTCAATCGTGTCGAACATAATTTCTCGCCTCGGTTTCCCCATCACAGTAAAAATTTGCATAACCTTCCTTGGCTCTAACCTCGCCTTCTGCAGCACTTGTATAAAGAATTTCTCATGAGGTGTCATCTTCTTATAGCATCTCATGAACTTCAGCATCCAATCAGATGGGTGAAGTTGGTGGTTGTTTTCTAGGCGTATGTTCTTCAGGTACCATTTCCTCCTATCTGTATCCCTCTTGGATGTTATTTGGACTGGGCAGCTTGTCCGGATCAAGCAGTTGCTCCTTCTCTCCTTAACAAGTCTCTCAGTTGTTTTATTCTGCCCTTCCTTGGTGCACTGGAACACCTGCCTGTCAAGCTCCCCATCAAATGTCGATCTTCTGCTCGTTGATCGCTTCACCGCAAAGCCAATCCTTCTCGCATATCTGCAGAAAAAGAAGTAGGCCTCATCCAATGATCCGAATGGCATACCACCCTGTGGTTCGAGCGCTTCGGTGACCTCCTAAATCATTGGGTATATGCCTTGTTTGAACATGTCATCCATTTCTTTCTCTACAATCGTCGGCGGCGCCATGATGATGCTATCTACCGTGTCTTCGTTCATCTGATCGCATTCACTTCTGACGACATTAGATTCATCGCCAGCCACAGGTCCATTTACAACAGATATGTTGCTGCTCTGTTGTTTGCCACATGCAGGAGCGTCGTTTCTGCATGCCATGGTCAAATCCATGAATGATTCTGCTTCTCCACTCTTGCCTTCTGGAATGCTGCTCCCTGCTTCTCCGGCACTCGTGCATCCAAGGGACTGTCCTGCTTCTACCATGCAATCTGTGATGCCGCTGTATACTACTTCTTGCTGTGAACGTTGTGTTACCTTCATGATGGATGGAGGACTATGATATTTCTTTGCCTCATCTATTATCCCCTCCGCCAAGTCCTGAACACATGGCACGAAACAAAATTAGATGTCCAGAGCCTGCTGAAGCATATGCATTTTTTTAATTTGTAAACAAAAGATTTATATGATTCATCAGGGCTCATCTGGTATACAAAAACCACACCCGTGCCTCTTCTCCAAGTATAAGTGATATACCAGAGGCACTGTTCAAATTATACCCAGCAGCACAGATGTGGCCATGCTACACATACATCTGGACCAGAGGCACAGCTGTGCTTCTGTTTGCACCATACAACCAGAGAGGCACAACAACAGTGCTTCTGGTGGCATCCTATACAGGAGAACAACTGCACATACAGCCGTACCAGACGGACAGCCGTCCTCCTATTTTGCACTTTACCCTGTTCTTGCAAAAAACTGTTTATGTGGTGAATTGAAAAAGCATAGTTCCGACGTCACATTTGTTTTCCCATGCCTCTCTTGTCCAGCAAATCTTGGCGACATCCTCCGTGCATTGGTGATTTCGCTGACGATTTTGAATGCCATCGGAGATCCTTTGGAAGGACCCCTCATGTTGAACACCACAGGTGATCCTTTCAAAGGCCCTTGCCTTATGTTCTTAGTGAACCGTGGACTACCGTGATGCTTGCTTCCTTTCTCGTAAGCCTGCGTGTGCAATATATTATAATTTAATATACCGTGCGAAAACACAGAAAAAATTGCTCACAAAAAAAATACATTTGCTTTAAATGTTGTTGCGCGTTCGTATTTGCTGTCACCTGTATTGCTTTCTGGTGCTGCTGTATGGTAAGGTTTATTCCTCCTATGTTTGATTTTGTTGTTGGGCTCTTCTTGTTTGTGCAAACCGTACTCAATCCTTCAACATCAATGCTTTTGTTGCCAATGATCCTTCTACTTGCATCAATGGAAATTCTATTACCCTGTACCTCTTCACTGTGACCGCCTTCAAAAGTTGGGCAGTCACAATGCCTGCTCTGCGCCTTTGCGGACATCTGTGTCTTGAAACCACAAAATAATTAGATGCACGTGCGAGTATTACGAAGAATTAGCACGTAAAACTTCCACGCACGTTCAAAACCAGCGTTTGAAGTTTTCGTCGTTACCTGCACAGTCTGCTTAGTGGAGTTTATGCTGCTTAGAATGCTCCTCTTCGCAGGTGTCTGTTGCACACCATGCTCCTGGTTGGGACGTTTGCCAAGAACTTGTATCTCACTCTTGACTCCAATTATTCCAGCCCGCATGGCATGTGCCTGTTGGACGGCATCTGCATCCTTGATCTTCTTCTCGCTTTGTAGTACTTTCTTTTTCTTCCACCTCTCGAGACTCAACTGCAGAGTAGATGCATAGGATAAACAGATATTACAGCATTCAACCAGGAGATATTAATCTTTTTTTTTGTTATTGATCTACTCTTTGGTGTTCAGTGGTGGCACTTTGACAACATACGTTGCAGAAATGAAAGACCAAATAACCCCAAACGCTAATATTCAACTGCCTTAGTATTACCTTCCTCCCATAATCCTTGCCAATGTCGTTCAAAGATCGAACGTCCCTGTTGTCCTGATCAGATGACACAGTCCTGAACATCTGACGGAAAAAGAGACGTAATAAAAATAAAGGTTATACACCTGCAGCATCAGTGTTGTTACCTTTTCCAAGTCGATCTCAATTGTTCTTACTAACCTTTTACACTTACCACACAACAGAGATATATTTTTAGTTCTATAGAATTGAGATATATATATATATATATATATACATATTTTAATTTTTAATTAAACTGCAACCTCAACCAAAGTGAGATCCTGATGCTAGTTTGCTTGTGCAACACTTAACACAAAGATAACCATGAATCCTAACAAAAGGAACAAGCTAATATTACAAGGATGAGAGTACACAAAACAAACTCAAATCAGAGCTGCAGTGTAAAACCAAACAGTTTTATTCTATGAATCCCGACCACAACGAATTCATCAACAACATACAACCAAGCAGTTTCGTACTATGCATTCCAACCTCCGGTATTTCATCAACACCGTCACAGTGATTCTAAGCAATAACAGTTACGGAACATAATCTCTGTCTGCAGCTTCCCGAGGACAAACTTCGGAAATAACATCATAATATTTTTTAACAGAAGCGTAATGTTGAATTAAGAACCACACTACCTACTGCCATAAAAGAAGGACTCGGAAACTGAAAAACCATCCAGCATGTACCACGACAACATAGATATAATGAAGTGAGGTTTCGGCATAGACCCAAAACTAGCATCGCAAAAATTGAATCTTGTGTATCAGGAATCGCCACGCGAAGGTGCGTTGATAAATTTTTTACTAACCTTTGATTGCCGAATCTTATGCACTGATTGTTCGGAACTCACACCTTTCGAATTTGTGGGGGGATCTGCTTCCCTGCAGTTCGTCAGCGATCTCCTTGAATAATTTTGAATCTGGAAGAGAGAGAGAGAGAGAGAGGAGAGAGAGAGAGAGAAAGAGAGAGCCTGCTTCTATTTTTTGCTTGCAGGAAAAGAATCACCTGATAGGTGGGGTAAGTTTTGCGGCGCATGAGAGATGCACATGTTTCTCGGTGTGACGAGATGTGGTAGGTCGACTTCACTTGACCGTCGAACTGACAAGTGGGCTCCCAATTACTACTTCCTCTAAATCTCTCACTAACTTGTGGGGTCGGCCGTATATGAGTTCTAGGACTACCTCCATCTGGCGTGAGAAGATGTGGTAGGTGGACTTCATCGTCGTACTGACATGTGGGCTCTCAAATAGTTCCTCTAAGTATTTGACTAACTTGTGGGGTCATTCGCAGATGAGTTCCAGATCTCTCTCCATCTAGCGTCGATGGCGACAGGCGAAATGAACTGCAGTCAAAATTCACTATGCTGATCCCTAACATGAGGTCACAGGTCAAATGATTGTATAGATCCGCAATTTATAGGAGGGATCCAAAGGACTTACGTTCATTTTTGCAAAGCAGTTACTAACTCAGAGTTAGAATCCATCTTAGCTAACCGAGCTGTTGATGATGGTCTCACATGGTCTGCTAACAACTGTCTTACGTAGCTGACCAGGTAACGATGATGTCTCATGACCTCTTATGTAGAGTTCGATGAGATGGACTCCACCCCACAGCTGTCGAAGACTTAGTCTCAGTCTGTCGATGGCACAAAGATTGTCACGCAAGATTTCATGGTTCATGACCAACTAGAGACAGAGAGACTGAGGATCGAGTTAAAACGTGCAGCACACAAAAAGCTTATTGAGGAGTACAGGAGAAAGAAGCAGCTTGCTGCCTCAAAGTAGGTGTTTTTTTCATGCATCTCGCGTGTGTCATTGAAATTTCTTTGGAAATCAATGCCTCTCATTCTAGCTGCATTTTTAATCATGGCTTAAATATTTGTGTCTGTTTTGCTGACTCAACGTTTATATGTAAGCTTCTCCCAGAAAAGCATGTGGTTCAACAATACATTTGTTAAAGGTCATTTCTTATCTTTGTCCACAGGGCTGTTACAATGGTTGAATATGAAGAAGAGTTCAGCACAAAAATGAGCTTACAGAAATTCATTACTGTCTGTGAGAAGCTAACAGAACCACAAAAGCAGCTTCTCAGAGATATTGGTTTTGGATACCTTCTCGATCTGTGTTGCCGCGAGCTTCCGAGGTGTTTCGTTCGCTGGCTTGTCCGCTATTTTGATTGCCCGTCCAGGTGTTTCATACTGCCTAGTGGATACAGATTCTTTATCAACTCATACACCATGCACCGGATCTTAGGAATTCCACTGGGCGGGTAGATTATCCCTAGAAAATGCTCAGAAGCTTTCAGATGTCAGGTTAAGTCTGAGACTCGGTGTGCTGGGCACGCTCCAAACATCAGAGAGTTAACTAATCTCATGACCCCGGAGCAGACAAGAGAAGTGTTTCAGTGGGTTTTCGTGATGTTTGCGACAGCGGTATTTCTATGCCCAGCGACATATGATTGTGTTAGCCCCGACTACTTAGCCGCTCTAGAAGGACCAGCAAGTAACATATCATCATATGATTGGTCCAATGCTGTCACAGAGAAGTTGGTGGCATCACTCCAGACCTTCAAGGACAAAGGATTCACAGGCGCCCTGTGTGGCTGCCTCCTGATTCCAGTGGTTCATTCATTAACTTGCATATTTCTTTATACCCAGAAGCAGCTACAAGAACATGATTCATTTTTACCTCTTCCCCCTGGCAGATAACGTATTTTGAGTACCTGGATACGAAGATTATGGACCTGAAACCTGATACTCCTGCAAGGCTTGTCATATGGGATACAGAGGCCATTAAGAATTATGCTAACATAGACAGCCTGTCAACAGAGGACGGAATTTTTGGGAAACACACGGTGAGTGAACTTTTCATCATTTTCTTTTGGTGAAGTTTTCAACTCAACATAATGACTTAGCTGCCATATATTAATTTGACTTGATTGTCATTGTTTCCTTCCGAATGGCAGCTGAAAGACATTAGGCGCACGCCTTTCCACCCACCACCTAGCTTCCAAGGGCCATTTTTTCAAATGAGTCCCAGACTAGAGGCCTACATAGAAGAATTTGTGCCTCAAGAAAAACTTTGTTCCGTCAGTGATTTCCAGCTTGTGCACTTGATTTATGTTTGAAATGATGTTCTCTAAGTTTTTACGAAACAGATACATGTCCTCCCTATGTTAGCTAATGTGTGCTACCATGATGCTTATAGCCCTGCTTCCCTGCGGTGGGTTAGACATACTTCATAAAGTAGGTTATGAGTCTTCGTCCAATTGGTTTCCTGTGACTGCTGGAAAATGTAACATGTTCTTGCTGCAGCGTATTAGATGTGCTTCCTATAGTACATTAGCTGTGCTTTTGAGTTAAATATAGCAGTGCTTCCCTGCGGCGGTAGGTCAACCATGCTTCGTACAATACGTCAGGTGTGCTTCATCCAGTACGTTTGTTGTGCTCCTTCAAGGAATGTGTTGACTATGATTCGTGGAATTTCTTAGCCGTGCTTCCCGCAGCACATCATGTGTGCTTCTGCGCACATTATACATGCCTTTTCTGCAATTCTTGACAGAACGTACAGTAGGTCAGAAGTTATTTTTCATTTTCGGTATTAATAATTTCTGATGTTTTTTTTAATTCCAGACCAAGGTGAAAATTGGCAAAGTTATTAATGAAATGTACACAGAACTTTTCTCACTGTTTCAACCAGTTCTCGAGCAGAAATTGGAGAAGGTACTCTCTCTTGGTAGGGATCTTAGTGCAAAAGAAATCAAGACCTGCGACCGGGGCGTTTATTGTAACTTGCAACAGGATAACTCGAATGAAAAAGAAACTTTTTCATCGCTCCCTTCAACATATTCTATGCTTCCAAGTTCTAGCACAACAAGTAGTCAAAGTTCTTCTAGCAGTGGCTTGACCAGTGTCCTTCATGCCACATCATACTCCCTAGAAAATTTAAAGGGTTGCTATGATACCCCTGACCCAGACTCACAGAATCCGTACGACAAGGAGCAGTCCCAAATTTATCTATCTTCACTCCTAAAATCATCAACTCAGATTAAGTTGCTATTAGAGGTGAACGAGATCGACAACAACAAAGAGGACATTGATGAACAAGCCAAGATTCATCTGGATAAAATGCATAACCATCTGCACAACTGCCTTGATGGCTTGCCAGTTCATGAGCCCTTTGTGCCAATATCTGAGATGTTGGAGAGCGGGGCAATTATACTAACAGGTGAAAATTCATCTGAGTGTTCTGTACCGACTGAAACCCACAATTCTGGAGTATCTGCAGACCACAACTCTCTGACAAACCCACTAGAGAAGCTGTTGGAGAAAACAGCAAAACCTACTGCAACTGAACCATCAACCTCGCACTCTGCGGTTGACAAACAATTACTGACCGGTCTAATCTCAAACGATACACTTGAAGCACCTGTTTATCTGATTGGGCAAACGTCAACAACTACTGCACAGTTCAGTGGTTCTGATAGTGCTCACAACAACTCTTCAACCAACACAAAGAGCCTCACTGTATCCCAACCTGCACAAAAGTTACACATTGTTACTGAACAATGTTCTTCTTCGCTGCCAGAGGCTAAGGTCCATGTTGTTTCAACATTGAGAGATGAGAAGAACATTGCTGAAACTGAACGCTCCAGAGCCAGTTCCTCCCTTGCTCCTACAGTAGCCATCCCCAGTGATTCTGGCAGCGGTTCTGGCACAGTACTGAACACGGGAAAAGCACTTCCATCCACTAGTGATGCTCCATTCGTTGCTACCGCATCTATCGATGCGGAAGACAATATCATTGCAGAAGAACATGAACAATGTACCAAGCAAGCACATATTGATCCCACAGACTGCGTCCCTGTTACCACAAGCGCACATCCGCCAAAACCGAAAGCACAAAAGGTAGCTCACAAGAGATCCTTACAGCAGTCAGAAGATCCAAGAAACGAGAGTACGGCGCCTCCTAAGAAAAGAGTTAGGATACTGAAGCCTCCACATAATTCAACAGAAACTGCAACCAATCAGTCCCTACATGCTGACAATCACAGAGGCCTCCCTGATTGTGGATTCATTGATGATGATAAAATATGGTCTGACCCATCTATCTATGAACAACTTGACAGAGTCATTGAAGAAAAGAAGAAGCAACCCTTTCATAACCAAGTAGCATCCCAACAATGCCAACCTGATACTGTCTCGCACTTGGACAAGAATTCAAGCTCGTCAGCGAGATCTTCCCTTTCTAACTATCCAGAGACACCTATGCCCAGCAGATCAGGCTCAATGTCAGGCGGTAGCCACCTCTCACAGGCTTTTGATACATCATACTGTACAGGTTTAACTCAAACTGTCTTGTCCGAAAGTTTGCCAGCAATTGCTTTGTCCCAACACTACCACCAACCAGCTCCTAGTTTCAAAACCCACTTCTACCAACGTCCTAGTGCTCAGAATAACGGCGGTTCAAACAGCAGCCAGCACTCACCTTATGCAATGAACAACCAAAGTCACAAACAGTACCAGCAACAAACCCCTGTCTCTAATGTCCACTACTCCCAACACAATGATGTTCAGAATAACAGTAGTCCACGGTGCCAACAACGTCAACCTCAAGAGCAGAACCATCAGCAACCACGCAGAGGCGAGTCTCATGGGCAAAGTTACAGTGCCTTACAACCACAGTTCAAAAGCATGCGGTATTCCGGCCATCCTCTGCAGCATTTACCAACAGATATTCCTTCGAGCTCAACCGGTCATCCAACTGTCAGAACATTAGCACTGCACATGCAGCACCAACCACAAGGCCCAATGGTCCAAAGAAACAACAATTATAATGAGGGACATCTGCAACTTAGTAATGGTCAAATGAACTCCGGTGGTCATGTCTTCCAGCCTCATCAACATCATTCTCAGCTAGAACAGACTCAATTCACTGACGAAGCGAATGACCATCAAGATCACTGCCAAGTTTTGGAAATAAGAGATTCTACAATCAAGGAGAAAGACGTGTATGAAACAATCGTCGACAATACGCCAGGTATTGGTCAAAATAATAGGTAATAAATTGGTTGTTCCTCTTACAGTAAAGTTTTGGTCCCTTCTTTTACTACTGTAATGTATTCTGCCTGAAGCTATCATATTCAAGTGTTTTGGCTCGATTCTTCTACTACTGTAATTGAATACTCATCACCTCAATGCTATACAAGAAAATCATATGATTTAAAATGCATTTATTTTTTGGCAGCAAGAGGATATTCTACGTCGAACAACGTTGGGCCGATCATCGAACTTTAGATTTGTCAATGAAGATCTACGGATATATCAACTCATTCATGGTCGACGCTTACTCAACGTTGCTGATGAAAGAACAGTTTTACGGACCGCCAACAATTTTGCACAAGCATAGAATGTACATGGACGCTTCTGTAAGTTCTTGCTTCTCATAAATAATAATAATAAACCACATTTACTACTACTACCATGCTGAGTGACACAACTTCAATTTTCTGCAGGATAAATTTACAGTTCTAGGAGCAAACACTGAACTACTGAAGGAACACATTGTAGAAAAAACTATTGGGTACAGGCTGCCCAACAAATGTAACATCGTGAGTTGACCCTACTCACTCTATCTGTCCAGTGTTCATCTTCATTTCTACCAGTTTTTGTTGTTACACTGATATTATTTCCTGTTCATTATTTTAGGTCTTAATACCTGTGAGAAAGAAACCACATTTTATCTACCTCATCATCGTGAATCTTGCAATGCGTCGCTTCAAAATTTTGTGTCCTTATATCAATTGCGATGGTATAAAGGAACACTCAGACATTGTCATCGAAAACTTCAAGAGAGCATACCATTCTGCTTACAACACCCATCCGCACACCATAGCCTCCTTTCGTGTTAAACCTGTGCAGAGTGTATGTAACTCAGACAGAGAGTGAGTTCCTTGTAACTATAGCTCTACCTCACCATCATTTTTTTGTTCCACTACATATCCCATATCTACTGTTCACCTTCTAATCAGTAACATAATGCTCTCAATTTTCAGGGATGACAGTGGTATTTACATCATGCATTTGATGTCGCTCATTAGTTTGAATAATAATTCATTTTTTATCAATAATGTAAGTTCACTCTCATTGACAAGACATCAACATAAGTTCATCCGAGCCAGCTGTACATTATGTTTTACAATAAATTTTATTAGTTTGTACAGTTATGTGTTTGTAGATCTATGTGAAACCGATGAGAGAACAACTAACTTTCAAAATGATGACATCCAACTACAACACAGGCCCTGTATTTGAGGCACTGAGCATCGTCTTCGAGCAACACAATATCCAGCGCGAAAGAAGAAGAGTTGGAAGAAGATGACTACTGCTTAACTGTGCCTTAATTTAGCTAGAGCCATCCGAACATTGTTTCAGCTATTTCAACTCATGTAATCACGACAGTGTTTCACCTATTTTTATGTCGGTCCAAGATATCTGTTATGGATCCCATTAAACACAGTTGTGCATTCAAATGTTCAAGTCTTCAAATCCTCAACAGCAAACATTATAAATAAAAATCATATTTTTTCCAAAAGAAGTTGTAAACATGATATTCAAGACATCACTTCCTTGCACTAGAACACCACTCACTTCGAGTAGACATAATAAAAGAAACAATTGGAACAGAGAGGAACAACGCTGTCTATTCATAAGCATCTGACGAAGGTGGTAAATGACTCACCTGCAATAATGCGGGTCACAGAGGCACGACAGTGCCTCTTATCCACATAGAACGTGCCTCTCTGACATAGATAACTAAGCTGAAAAAATAACAACACACACACACGAGTGCACCACCAGTTAACACAGGACCGTCCCCTCGATAGCTTAACACCGGTCCCTCTCCAAGCCAATGAGGCAGGGAAGCACGACCGTGACTCAAGGTAACGAAAGAAGATCCATCCTCTAGGATAGACGACTAAACTGAAAAAATACCAAAACAGAGGAACGACCATGACTTCAATTGTAAAAGGTCCGTGACCTCACAAGTTTCACCGACGAGCCTCTCTGAGCGAAGCAGTGAGAGCAAACATGTCGAAAGAAAGGCATGACCGTGCCGTGAATAACAATGTAGACGTGCCTCACCGAGTGAACGTGTCAGAGGAAGCATTTGCGAACGACAGACAGAACTCTGACTCAACATAACATAGGGCATGCCTCCACTAACTCGACAGACGTCACTCCACTAGCAGACTAACTATAAATATTACAGAACATACAGCCATGACAGTGACTCATACTAACATAGCGCAGTGCCTCTCCGAATTTAGTACCCATAGGAAGGACAACGCCTCTGCCAAACATACGACAGTGCATCCACTACCTTCACGGCCGTGCCTTTCCCAATCAAAGTACCACCACAATAATTGGAACACAGAAACACAACCGTCGCTACTCCCGCGGCAACTCTCACACTGGATAACCGTCCCTAAAACAGACATCATATATTGAAACATACAGCACAGAGAGGAAATATGAAGAATCTTAAACACACTCAAGCTCTGCGTAAAAGCATTTCAAACACACAACCACAACCGTATATTCGATATAAAAACAACCATGCCAAACACAGTACGAACACAAAAGATTATAGTAATGCCAACCGAAACAAGCTATTAATATAAGAACTGAAGCAGCTAGCCATCTAAACCACGGACGAAAACACGCACTTCTTATCCGCACTGATATAGATGACTCTGCTAAAAAAATAGAAACATAAACCCACGACCGTGCCTACTGATAACACCGGAGCATGCCTTTCCTAAAACAAGGACAATGCCTCCCTGAGCAGACGACTGTGCGCTGTCTAGATTCACGAACGTGCACATCTGAGTTATCCTCTTAATACATCTCATCTTATACCAACGCGTAGCATCGAATCATAGAGGAAAATACTCTTGAAGGCATCCAAACAAGAAAATCATAATAGAACGAAAATAAACTTAAATTTCCAAACTAGTCAACTCCATCCGGTTGAAGTAAAACCACTAAAATTATAATTCATCAGTCGATGTAATATTACCCCATACAATAACTAGCAATTAACCAATTCATCAAACGATCTATCTTCGCAGCACTTCCACCTGGAGTCCTGCTCAGAAACGTCCTCGCCATCTGAGATCAGGAAGACAGCGACGATGCAGGATGTCCCTCATCGACCGAAACCGGTGGTATAGCTCATAGCTCACATACCCTTCCTGCAGGAAAAGCAAATGATAACATAAATTTACAAAAAAAAACATATTGTTCTTGCAACAAAGGCAGAAACTAACGAAAATGAAATCTTCACTTACAATAGCTCCATATTTCAGGTGATCAAAGGTAAGTGGCTTCCAATCCCAGTAGTGACGTAGAACTTCTGGAAAAGAGGACTCCAGCTTTGAGTAAGATTCATCAATGATGGCTCCTGCTAAGTCCTCCATGGAGTCCCTTTCTTCGCCGCCCTTGATCATGAACTTCTCTTGGATGTCGATGTGGAACTCTTCTGGAATTCTGATGAAATCTTGAAAAAGATCATCTCTAACATTCCTAACGTCCACACTAGAGAAAGTTATACCTCTATTCTCAAGGAAATCCTTCAGGGTAGGGCACTCCGTCCTGGCCTTGCAAAAGTGATAGACCAAAACATGATTCCGCATAGCCAGTTGCATGACGGCGACTTTTCTACGCCCATAACAATCCTTTCGTGTGAACTCCATGCCAAGACCAACAAACTTGTACTTCTCCTCGCGCAACCACTCCTTGTACAAGGCAATGGTCTCCTCCACCTTGTAAGGCTCATTCGTGTACCACACATCGAGCTTGGTGTTACCATCGGCAACTATCGGATGGTACTCGGTAGTGTTCAAGAAGTTGTCCATGGCAGCGAGCAGCAAGGTGCCAATGGAGATTCCTGAGACTCTGTGACGAGGTTGGGAAGTGGTGAGGACGATGGGAACTGCCTGATGTTCTGTGGCTACATTGCGACGTGGTGACCTCAAAAACACGGCCATTATTTAACCTTGGCAAAGGACGTTTCAGTTACCATGCGCATTAACGTTTGAACTAGGAACAGCAAATAGATGGTTGTGCTTCTGTAGCTCGTGGAACCATGCGCTTCCTAAAGTCACGGTTGTACAAAATATTTGATGCCGTGGAGAAATCGAGGAGCCACTAACTTTATTTTACGGTAACTGGCACACTGAATAGTCACATCGAACAGCCGCCACATCGGTCATCAATTCCTCCTTTGAACAAAGACCACCGACAGAAGAATCCAATGAGGCAAACGAAGAGCCTACTGTAGACCTTAGATCCGAAGGCCAAAACTGATCCGTGCCTCATCTAGCTAGATTCACACCGTCTGTCCCTCGGTAAGCTAATAAAAATGATCCAATCAAAGCTATAAGAGCAACGGCAATTTTTACAACTGTTTCATGTCAGTTAAGACCACAGAAGCACGGGCGTGAAAAATAATAAGACACGCAGCAACCATCTCAAAACTTCGACCATCTCTAATCTTCGACCGTCCGTTTTGAGCACCAATATTCGTGCTGCCTGGCTGTGGTTTTTTTGTTCGCTAGCATCTTATGTTAGTCGGTGGGATGCTACCATTTTTTTAATTTTAGTGTAGTGACACTGCTAAAAAGAAGATACAGGACTCAAGCCACTACAGGCACGTGGATGCAGGCACCAGAGGCATGAAGTGAGGCCTCTACAGCAACGCACGTGGAGCCTCTCGAGGCATGGGTACTAACCCTCTGCATGCACAAGAATGTGGTAGTAGAGGCATCCGTCTGCATACCTAGATAGAGAGGCACGGTTGTGAAGTCTCTAGAGCCACTGGCGCGTGGCACCACAGGTACCGATCCAAGAGAGTATCACGCAGTATATGTATGAAGCCTCTACAGGCGGGGACGTGAGGCATGGATATCAACCTTCTAGATGCACAAAAGTGTGGTGGCGGACGCATGGGTCCAATTACTAAATTAGAGGGGCACGGAAGGTGAAGTCTCAAGAGCCACGCGTGTGTGTAACCGCAGGCATGTAGAGTGAAGGCGGGTTTCACGTGAGGCACGTGGATGCAAGCACGGAACGCACAGACGTGTAGATTCCACAGGCATGGGCGTAGGACTTTTCGAGACCTCGCTCGGTATCACCACAGGCACGTAGAGTCACAGGCAGCGTGTCGCCGAAAACACGAGAATGCAGGCAGCGGAGGCACGGAACTGTAGCCTCTACAGACATGGAATTCCGGCTTCGCGAGGCACGGATACGACCTTGCAATTGACGTTCTTGAGCCACGGGTACAAACCCTCTGGGTGCACAAAAGTGTGGTGGCAGAGGTATCGGTGAGAATACTCAGTTGGAGAAGCACGGTTGAGAAGTCTCTAGAGGCACAGCCGTGTGACACCACAGGCACATAGAGAGTCATGACGTGTCTCACGTGAGACAAATGGATGCAGGCAGTGAAGCCACGGGAGAAGTCAGAGAGCAACAGTAATACAGTCTCCTGAGGCACGGGCGTGTAGCACCGCAGGCACGACGAGTCACAGGCAGCGTGTCGCCTGAGACACGTGAATGCAGGCAGAGGGGGCACGGAACTGAAGCCTATACAGGCACAGAATTGTGGCTTCTCGACGCACAGGTACGGCTTTGGAATTGGCGTTCTCAAGGCACGGGTACAAACCCTCTGGATGCACAAAAGAGTGGTGGCAGAGGCATCGGTGAGAATATTCAGTTGGAGAGGCATGGTTGCGAAGTCTCAAGAGGAACAGCCGTGTGACACCACAGGCACGTAGAGTCATGGCGTGTATCACGTGAGGTACATGAATGCAAGCAGCGAAGCCAGGGGAGAAGTCAGAGAGCCACAGTTTTGAAGTCTCCTAAGGCACGGGCGTGTAGAACCACAGGCACGACGAGTCACAGCCAGCGCGTCCCCTCATGCACGGGCGTCTGGCACCACAGGCACGTAGAGTCACAGGCAGCGTGTCGCCTGAGACACGTGAATGCAGGTACAGGAGGCACAGAACTGAAGCCTATACAGGCATGGAATTGCGGCTTCTCGACGCACAGGTACGGCTTTGGAATTTCCGTTCTCGAGGCATGGGTACAAATCCTCTAGATGCACAAAAGAGTGGTGGCAGAGGCACGGTTGCGTAGTCTCAAGAGGAACAGCCGTGTGACACCACAGGCACATAGAGACATGGCGTGTGTCACGTGAGGTACATGAATAGAGGCAGCGAAGCCACGGGAGTGAAGCCTCCACAGACACGGATGTCAGGCTTCTCGAGGCACGGTCCTGAAGAACACAAAGACAGGAAACTGAACCATCTAAAACAGAGACGCACATACGTGCTTCGTGTACACAAAGATACATGCCTCTAGCATTCCAACGCCATGCATCTCAGGATGAACAAATAAAAGGAAACATTGAAAACTAAAAATGCCAAATCGATACGTCTGCCTTCATGCACAATGTTGCCTCGTACGTTAGCAGACGTGCCTCTCTTGTGCGAATGTGTAAAAGACAACAATACAAACACAAACGCACGGCACTGAATATAAGCCAAACACAAAGGGCGCTTCTCCCAAACAATACATGTGCGCCACTTCAACGGATTCTCTAAATGTACCTAAACTCGCGCAAACGTCAACAATGAACTTGTAACATAAAAAACATAAAAAATTATATTCCCATAACATGAGACAAGCCAAACATGATACTGTGAAAATAAAACCAAAATCCCAAAACGGTACTCCATAGGATTGAACTAAAAGTACTCATTAATTATACAAAAAAGAAATGAAAGTCTTCCAGGAGTCCATTCTGCTCACAAACGTCCACACAAATGTCCACGGTGACCATTCTACTCAATTGGAGCTCTGCTCAGAAACATCCACGGCGTCTGCGGTCAGGAAGACAATGAGGATGCATCATGTCCTTCATCGACAGAACTCGGCGATAGAGCTCGTAGCTGACATACCCATCCTAAAACAAAAAGCGAATGAGAATGAAGATATAGGTAAAGGGAAAAAAGTACTATTGTTGCAATAAAACAAAAATATAAAGACAAAAAATCAACAAAAATGAAATTTTCACTTACAATTGCCGCATATTTCAGGTGGTCAAGGGAAAGCGGCTTCCATTCCCAGTAGTCATGCTGACCTCGTGGAAAAGATGACTTCATACTCAAGTAAGATTTGTCTATGACGGCTCCTGCCAGATCTACCATGGAGTCCCTTAGATTGCCTCCTTTGATCATGAGCTCCTCGTGAAGGTCGATGTGATACTCTCTTGGAATTTTGAGGAAACTGTTTGCGAGAACATCTCTATCGTTCCTGGCGTCGACACTAGCGAAAGTTATACCTTTGTTCCGAAGGAAATCCTTCAGAGCAGCGCACTCCGTCCTAGCCTTGCACAACTGATAGACAAGAATATGCTTGCGCATCGCCAGTTGCATGATGGTGACTTTTCTGCTCTGATCAAAATAATCCTCTAATGTGTACTCCAGATCAAGACCAACAAACTTGTACCTATCCTCACGCAGCCATTCCTCATAAAGAGAAAGAATCTCCTCCACCTTGTAGGGCTCGTTGGTGTACAACACCTCGAGCTTGGTGTTACCGTCGGCATCTATAAAGAGACGCTCAGTAGTGTTCCTGAAGTCGTCCATGGAAACGAGGGTGAGAGTGACAATGGAGTTTGACTGTGCTTCTCCGATGTCACTCGTATGTGGCGAGGATTATGGGAACTACCTGCAGTTCTGTGGCGAGAATAAGACGCGATAACCTCCCGGAATAGACCATTATTTAACCTTGGGGAGAGACGACTCAGTTACCATGCGCCCATTAAATTGCATCGGGAACCGTGAATAGACGGTTGTGCTTCTGCAGCTTGTGAAACCATGCACTTCAAAAGTCACGGTTGCCACGCTGTAATCGAGAAGCCTCTAGATTAACTCTAGCACGGTATCTGGCACATTGAATACTAACAACCAATAGCCATCCCATCGGTCACCAGCACAACTTTTGACCGAGAGAAGAATGCGAGGAGGCAAATGATGACCCTGTCGTGCAACCTAGATCTCTCGAATACATATACTACACGGAGAGTGAACCAAAATACAAGCACGGTTCGGCTAGCAGAAAAGCCACACGTGTGCCTCCACTTTGTTAAAGACAAACCTCAGTGATATCGACGGACCTGCATCTCTATGTCTACGTACCACCAAAAACATTGCCAAAACAAAGGCACGGCCATGTTTCTGACATACGTATAACCATGCGCTATCATACATATTCCCGCCTGAACCCAATGAACATTTGAAAAACAGTGGCTCTCTAGGTCAACAAGTGGCTGAAAAACATTTGCATACGCAGAGTCACGAACCGTGACTCCACTTCAGGTGCAACAATGCCTCTCATTGGGAATGATCATGCCTCTCATGAATTTGCCTCCCACGATGTATCAATCATGCCTCTCCTGCTTCAACGACCGTGCATCTAATAACGTCATTACCGTTCCTCTCGTAAAGACACACCCAACCCTATCTGATTAAACATGTGATTAAAAACAATTAAATCACAGAAGCATGAGTATGCTTTTCAGCTTGTATAACCGTGCCTCGCAAAAGTCTGTGAGGCACGATAGGCACGTAGAAGAGTCCGGTGGGAGGCAGCATAGCTGGACAACTCCAGTGGGAGGCAGCTGGACGAGTCAAACGTCTCGTGTCCCCATAACACCTCGGAATGCACACACCATCTACAACCAGCATTCATTCCATTTCGCAGAATAAAAAATAAAAAAACAAGCACTCATTACTACTCCTGCTCTCTCGCGTTTCCTTTATATTTCAATCAGCTCCGACTCCCTCAGCCACATCACAACCCATCTGCCTTCTCTGTCGTCTGCTTCTAGGGTTCGTGCTTCTTCTAAGCCATGCTTCTCTCGTAGATTCCTCATGGGTGCTTGCCCTAAGCTTCCCCTACCCCAATCTCCGTTCGTCGACGGCCGCTGTTCTTCTTTCCCAGGAAAAAAGCATATGCGTAAGCAGCATGCTCCGATCCGTATATACGTTTTGAAAATGATATTTAAATTATTATTGTTTTACGTTTAGGTTTTTCATTTGATAGTTATTGAAGTATTAGATCCGGTACAACGACTTCATTCTCTAAAGGAATATAAAAAGCTTTTGCAAATCTAAACAAGTGATCTAAACTCTGTCATACTGCTTTTCTGGAAGGAGTAGATGAGAAGATTTCTGGTAAATTTGTAGTTGTTGTCTGCCTTGGTACCGATATTTTTAATATGGCTAACATAGTTGAAGCTTGTTTTAAATTGTAGTTGTTATTGTTGTTGTTGTTGTCTACCTTCATACCGATATTTCTAGTTGTTGTCTACCTTCAACGTTGAAGCTTGTTTTAAATTGTTATGATATTCTTCTTTTCTTAACATAGTTGTTCTGAATTATTTAGGTATGGTTTGCCCTACCTGCCGCCAACCAGGCGGCCCTTGCGAACCACACCCTGAAGTTCTCCAGCACTTTGAGGTTGTTCTTGATGAAAAATGCTGGAGCCGCATGGTTAGTAAGCATTTCTAACATATTAGTTGCTTACAACACAGTAGAAATCATCACTGTTACTCATACCCCTTTGCACCTACGCTAGGTTCCCCTGCTGTCACTTCTTTGCACCTGTCTTGTGTTTTCTTTTTCCATTAGTTTGCCTACCTATGCCTTAATTATTATAGTGCATCTTCAGTTCTAATTAAAATTCGCCAACCTATGCCAAAAATCTGTATCCATTAATTTATCATACCATTATGTTGTTATCTTTAATTGTTATCAAAAATTCAGATGCAAGCTAAGA
Organism: Thinopyrum obtusiflorum; assembly: GCA_036873465.1. Taxonomy (NCBI): domain Eukaryota; kingdom Viridiplantae; phylum Streptophyta; class Magnoliopsida; order Poales; family Poaceae; genus Thinopyrum; species Thinopyrum obtusiflorum. The sequence goes on along the minus strand of JAAAWM010010299.1, from coordinate 10,078 downwards.
AAACTTTTAACATTAATGATCCATGAGTTCAAATTTATACTTACAGGTTGTTATTTTTACTATTTTTTCCAGTATGTACCTTGTAATGTCAGAGCTTTTCTTGCTGAATACATTGATGAGAGGAAGGAAGAAGCAAGAATATTGCATAAAGAGCAGGTAGAGCCAGCCCTTCTTACACATGAAGGAAAGTCTTACAATGCTTTGTTTAAGCATAGGGCGAACTACACAAAGTTCTGCGGTGGTGAGTGGTGCACCTTTGCGGATGATTATGAACTATGTGCTGGAGACCGCATAGAATTTGAACTACCAGACGAGGGACTCAATCTGGAAATACAAACATATCGGGATGACAAAAGGCTGCTTCCATTACCCCACGTTGGTAGGTATTTAATATTCCAAAGTTATCTTCTTTCCTTGTATTTTTATATGCATGCATCGAACTGAATAATATTAACCCCGTGTTGGATATAACTTTATCTAACTTTGAATACTTGTTATTTTTCTAGCTCTCGACGATCTTTCTTCTGACGATTTTGACCACATTCAGTGCTATGTCTACTCTAAGGTGTCGGGGCCGGATTTCAGGGACACAACATATCCCAGAAATTAACCCCTCGTGTCATCACCAGCCCAGGATTACTGTTACTGGTGGACACGTCCTTGTTACAGATTACCAAGCTATTACAAGAATTGGATACAAGACCATAAAGGTCTAATGATACAACTGTGACTCCGGTGGTGGATGACGGAAATGACTCGTGGTTCTCCAACGTCGATGGGGCTCCATTCCAACAGGAACAGCTGACCCGGATAATTCCTATCCCGCGCGGCTGCCATCCTAGGCCCCCCCCCCCCCCCCCCCCCCCCCCCCCCCCCCCCCCCCCCCCCCCCCCCCCCCCCCCCCCCCCCCCCCCCCCCCCCCCCCCCCCCCCCCCCCCCCCCCCCCCCCCCCCCCCCCCCCCCCCCCCCCCCCCCCCCCCCCCCCCCCCCCCCCCCCCCCCCCCCCCCCCCCCCCCCCCCCCCCCCCCCCCCCCCCCCCCCCCCCCCCCCCCCCCCCCCCCCCCCCCCCCCCCCCCCCCCCCCCCCCCCCCCCCCCCCCCCCCCCCCCCCCCCCCCCCCCCCCCCCCCCCCCCCCCCCCCCCCCCCCCCCCCCCCCCCCCCCCCCCCCCCCCCCCCCCCCCCCCCCCCCCCCCCCCCCCCCCCCCCCCCCCCCCCCCCCCCCCCCCCCCCCCCCCCCCCCCCCCCCCCCCCCCCCCCCCCCCCCCCCCCCCCCCCCCCCCCCCCCCCCCCCCCCCCCCCCCCCCCCCCCCCCCCCCCCCCCCCCCCCCCCCCCCCCCCCCCCCCCCCCCCCCCCCCCCCCCCCCCCCCCCCCCCCCCCCCCCCCCCCCCCCCCCCCCCCCCCCCCCCCCCCCCCCCCCCCCCCCCCCCCCCCCCCCCCCCCCCCCCCCCCCCCCCCCCCCCCCCCCCCCCCCCCCCCCCCCCCCCCCCCCCCCCCCCCCCCCCCCCCCCCCCCCCCCCCCCCCCCCCCCCCCCCCCCCCCCCCCCCCCCCCCCCCCCCCCCCCCCCCCCCCCCCCCCCCCCCCCCCCCCCCCCCCCCCCCCCCCCCCCCCCCCCCCCCCCCCCCCCCCCCCCCCCCCCCCCCCCCCCCCCCCCCCCCCCCCCCCCCCCCCCCCCCCCCCCCCCCCCCCCCCCCCCCCCCCCCCCCCCCCCCCCCCCCCCCCCCCCCCCCCCCCCCCCCCCCCCCCCCCCCCCCCCCCCCCCCCCCCCCCCCCCCCCCCCCCCCCCCCCCCCCCCCCCCCCCCCCCCCCCCCCCCCCCCCCCCCCCCCCCCCCCCCCCCCCCCCCCCCCCCCCCCCCCCCCCCCCCCCCCCCCCCCCCCCCCCCCCCCCCCCCCCCCCCCCCCCCCCCCCCCCCCCCCCCCCCCCCCCCCCCCCCCCCCCCCCCCCCCCCCCCCCCCCCCCCCCCCCCCCCCCCCCCCCCCCCCCCCCCCCCCCCCCCCCCCCCCCCCCCCCCCCCCCCCCCCCCCCCCCCCCCCCCCCCCCCCCCCCCCCCCCCCCCCCCCCCCCCCCCCCCCCCCCCCCCCCCCCCCCCCCCCCCCCCCCCCCCCCCCCCCCCCCCCCCCCCCCCCCCCCCCCCCCCCCCCCCCCCCCCCCCCCCCCCCCCCCCCCCCCCCCCCCCCCCCCCCCCCCCCCCCCCCCCCCCCCCCCCCCCCCCCCCCCCCCCCCCCCCCCCCCCCCCCCCCCCCCCCCCCCCCCCCCCCCCCCCCCCCCCCCCCCCCCCCCCCCCCCCCCCCCCCCCCCCCCCCCCCCCCCCCCCCCCCCCCCCCCCCCCCCCCCCCCCCCCCCCCCCCCCCCCCCCCCCCCCCCCCCCCCCCCCCCCCCCCCCCCCCCCCCCCCCCCCCCCCCCCCCCCCCCCCCCCCCCCCCCCCCCCCCCCCCCCCCCCCCCCCCCCCCCCCCCCCCCCCCCCCCCCCCCCCCCCCCCCCCCCCCCCCCCCCCCCCCCCCCCCCCCCCCCCCCCCCCCCCCCCCCCCCCCCCCCCCCCCCCCCCCCCCCCCCCCCCCCCCCCCCCCCCCCCCCCCCCCCCCCCCCCCCCCCCCCCCCCCCCCCCCCCCCCCCCCCCCCCCCCCCCCCCCCCCCCCCCCCCCCCCCCCCCCCCCCCCCCCCCCCCCCCCCCCCCCCCCCCCCCCCCCCCCCCCCCCCCCCCCCCCCCCCCCCCCCCCCCCCCCCCCCCCCCCCCCCCCCCCCCCCCCCCCCCCCCCCCCCCCCCCCCCCCCCCCCCCCCCCCCCCCCCCCCCCCCCCCCCCCCCCCCCCCCCCCCCCCCCCCCCCCCCCCCCCCCCCCCCCCCCCCCCCCCCCCCCCCCCCCCCCCCCCCCCCCCCCCCCCCCCCCCCCCCCCCCCCCCCCCCCCCCCCCCCCCCCCCCCCCCCCCCCCCCCCCCCCCCCCCCCCCCCCCCCCCCCCCCCCCCCCCCCCCCCCCCCCCCCCCCCCCCCCCCCCCCCCCCCCCCCCCCCCCCCCCCCCCCCCCCCCCCCCCCCCCCCCCCCCCCCCCCCCCCCCCCCCCCCCCCCCCCCCCCCCCCCCCCCCCCCCCCCCCCCCCCCCCCCCCCCCCCCCCCCCCCCCCCCCCCCCCCCCCCCCCCCCCCCCCCCCCCCCCCCCCCCCCCCCCCCCCCCCCCCCCCCCCCCCCCCCCCCCCCCCCCCCCCCCCCCCCCCCCCCCCCCCCCCCCCCCCCCCCCCCCCCCCCCCCCCCCCCCCCCCCCCCCCCCCCCCCCCCCCCCCCCCCCCCCCCCCCCCCCCCCCCCCCCCCCCCCCCCCCCCCCCCCCCCCCCCCCCCCCCCCCCCCCCCCCCCCCCCCCCCCCCCCCCCCCCCCCCCCCCCCCCCCCCCCCCCCCCCCCCCCCCCCCCCCCCCCCCCCCCCCCCCCCCCCCCCCCCCCCCCCCCCCCCCCCCCCCCCCCCCCCCCCCCCCCCCCCCCCCCCCCCCCCCCCCCCCCCCCCCCCCCCCCCCCCCCCCCCCCCCCCCCCCCCCCCCCCCCCCCCCCCCCCCCCCCCCCCCCCCCCCCCCCCCCCCCCCCCCCCCCCCCCCCCCCCCCCCCCCCCCCCCCCCCCCCCCCCCCCCCCCCCCCCCCCCCCCCCCCCCCCCCCCCCCCCCCCCCCCCCCCCCCCCCCCCCCCCCCCCCCCCCCCCCCCCCCCCCCCCCCCCCCCCCCCCCCCCCCCCCCCCCCCCCCCCCCCCCCCCCCCCCCCCCCCCCCCCCCCCCCCCCCCCCCCCCCCCCCCCCCCCCCCCCCCCCCCCCCCCCCCCCCCCCCCCCCCCCCCCCCCCCCCCCCCCCCCCCCCCCCCCCCCCCCCCCCCCCCCCCCCCCCCCCCCCCCCCCCCCCCCCCCCCCCCCCCCCCCCCCCCCCCCCCCCCCCCCCCCCCCCCCCCCCCCCCCCCCCCCCCCCCCCCCCCCCCCCCCCCCCCCCCCCCCCCCCCCCCCCCCCCCCCCCCCCCCCCCCCCCCCCCCCCCCCCCCCCCCCCCCCCCCCCCCCCCCCCCCCCCCCCCCCCCCCCCCCCCCCCCCCCCCCCCCCCCCCCCCCCCCCCCCCCCCCCCCCCCCCCCCCCCCCCCCCCCCCCCCCCCCCCCCCCCCCCCCCCCCCCCCCCCCCCCCCCCCCCCCCCCCCCCCCCCCCCCCCCCCCCCCCCCCCCCCCCCCCCCCCCCCCCCCCCCCCCCCCCCCCCCCCCCCCCCCCCCCCCCCCCCCCCCCCCCCCCCCCCCCCCCCCCCCCCCCCCCCCCCCCCCCCCCCCCCCCCCCCCCCCCCCCCCCCCCCCCCCCCCCCCCCCCCCCCCCCCCCCCCCCCCCCCCCCCCCCCCCCCCCCCCCCCCCCCCCCCCCCCCCCCCCCCCCCCCCCCCCCCCCCCCCCCCCCCCCCCCCCCCCCCCCCCCCCCCCCCCCCCCCCCCCCCCCCCCCCCCCCCCCCCCCCCCCCCCCCCCCCCCCCCCCCCCCCCCCCCCCCCCCCCCCCCCCCCCCCCCCCCCCCCCCCCCCCCCCCCCCCCCCCCCCCCCCCCCCCCCCCCCCCCCCCCCCCCCCCCCCCCCCCCCCCCCCCCCCCCCCCCCCCCCCCCCCCCCCCCCCCCCCCCCCCCCCCCCCCCCCCCCCCCCCCCCCCCCCCCCCCCCCCCCCCCCCCCCCCCCCCCCCCCCCCCCCCCCCCCCCCCCCCCCCCCCCCCCCCCCCCCCCCCCCCCCCCCCCCCCCCCCCCCCCCCCCCCCCCCCCCCCCCCCCCCCCCCCCCCCCCCCCCCCCCCCCCCCCCCCCCCCCCCCCCCCCCCCCCCCCCCCCCCCCCCCCCCCCCCCCCCCCCCCCCCCCCCCCCCCCCCCCCCCCCCCCCCCCCCCCCCCCCCCCCCCCCCCCCCCCCCCCCCCCCCCCCCCCCCCCCCCCCCCCCCCCCCCCCCCCCCCCCCCCCCCCCCCCCCCCCCCCCCCCCCCCCCCCCCCCCCCCCCCCCCCCCCCCCCCCCCCCCCCCCCCCCCCCCCCCCCCCCCCCCCCCCCCCCCCCCCCCCCCCCCCCCCCCCCCCCCCCCCCCCCCCCCCCCCCCCCCCCCCCCCCCCCCCCCCCCCCCCCCCCCCCCCCCCCCCCCCCCCCCCCCCCCCCCCCCCCCCCCCCCCCCCCCCCCCCCCCCCCCCCCCCCCCCCCCCCCCCCCCCCCCCCCCCCCCCCCCCCCCCCCCCCCCCCCCCCCCCCCCCCCCCCCCCCCCCCCCCCCCCCCCCCCCCCCCCCCCCCCCCCCCCCCCCCCCCCCCCCCCCCCCCCCCCCCCCCCCCCCCCCCCCCCCCCCCCCCCCCCCCCCCCCCCCCCCCCCCCCCCCCCCCCCCCCCCCCCCCCCCCCCCCCCCCCCCCCCCCCCCCCCCCCCCCCCCCCCCCCCCCCCCCCCCCCCCCCCCCCCCCCCCCCCCCCCCCCCCCCCCCCCCCCCCCCCCCCCCCCCCCCCCCCCCCCCCCCCCCCCCCCCCCCCCCCCCCCCCCCCCCCCCCCCCCCCCCCCCCCCCCCCCCCCCCCCCCCCCCCCCCCCCCCCCCCCCCCCCCCCCCCCCCCCCCCCCCCCCCCCCCCCCCCCCCCCCCCCCCCCCCCCCCCCCCCCCCCCCCCCCCCCCCCCCCCCCCCCCCCCCCCCCCCCCCCCCCCCCCCCCCCCCCCCCCCCCCCCCCCCCCCCCCCCCCCCCCCCCCCCCCCCCCCCCCCCCCCCCCCCCCCCCCCCCCCCCCCCCCCCCCCCCCCCCCCCCCCCCCCCCCCCCCCCCCCCCCCCCCCCCCCCCCCCCCCCCCCCCCCCCCCCCCCCCCCCCCCCCCCCCCCCCCCCCCCCCCCCCCCCCCCCCCCCCCCCCCCCCCCCCCCCCCCCCCCCCCCCCCCCCCCCCCCCCCCCCCCCCCCCCCCCCCCCCCCCCCCCCCCCCCCCCCCCCCCCCCCCCCCCCCCCCCCCCCCCCCCCCCCCCCCCCCCCCCCCCCCCCCCCCCCCCCCCCCCCCCCCCCCCCCCCCCCCCCGTAGCAGGAGAGGCATGGTCGATACGTCGGGGAAGGCAAATTGAGGGGAGTCATGATGGTTCCTAATGAGAGGCACTTTTTTATCTGGAATGGAGTCACGGTTCATGACTCTGTTATTTCAATTTTTTCCAAGCAGTTGTTAACCCAGGGGGCCACTGTTTTTATGTACGTTGGGTTCAGGCGGGAATATCTATGATAGCCCACAGTTATTTGTATGTGAGAAGCATGGACAGACATAGAGATGCAGGTCCGTTGATATCACTAAGGTTTGTCTTTAAAGTAAAGTGGAGGCACGCGTGTGGCTTTTGTGCTGGCCGAACGATGCTTCTATTTTTCTTCAGTCTCAGGGTCATCTTGTTTGCTTCCTCTCATTGTTCTCTCGGTCAAAAGATGTGCTGGTGACCGATGGGATGACTATTTATTGTTAGTATTCATTGTGCCAGATACCGTGCTAGAGTCAATCTAGGTGCTCCTCGATTACAGCGTGGCAGTCGTGACTTTTGAAGTGCATGGTTTCACGAGCTGCAGAAGCACAATCGTCCATTCACCGTTTCCTTAGCAATTAAATGGGCGCATGGTAGCTTAGTCGTCTCTCCCCAAAGGTTAAGTAGTGGTCTATTCCTGGAGGTTATCACGTCTTATTCCCTCCAGAGAAGTGCAGGTAGTTCCCGTCATCCTCGACTCATACGAGAAGCATAGTCAAACTCCATTGTTATCTCAGCCTCGGTTCCATGGACAACTTCAGGAACACTACTGAGCATCTCTCTATAGTTGCTGATGGTAATACTAAGCTCGATGTGTTGTACACCAATGAGCCCCACAAGGTGGAGGAGATTCTTACTCTCTATGAGGAATGGCTGCATGAGGACAGGTACAAGTTTGTTGGTCTTGATCTGGAGTACACACGAGAGGATTATTTTGATCATAGTAGAAAAGTTGCCGTTATGCAACTGGCGATACGCAAGCATGTTCTTGTTTATCACTTGTGCAAGGCCAGGACGGAGTGCGTTGCTCTGAAGGATTTCCTTTGGAACAAAGGTATAATTTTCGCTAGTGTCGACGTCAGGAATGATAGGGATGTTCTCGCAAACAGTTACCTCAAAATCCCAAGAGAGTGTCACATCGACCTTCAAGAGGAGCTCATGATCAAAGGAGGTAACCTAAGGGATTCAATGGCAGATTTGGCAGGAGCCGTCATAAACAAATCTTACTTGAGTATGAAGTCGTCTTTTCCACAAGGTCTGCATGACTACTGGGAATGGAAGCCGCTTTCCCTTGAACACCTGAAATATGCGGCAATTGTAAGTGAAAATTTTGTCTTTATATTTTTGTTTTATTGCAACAACAGTACTTTTTCCCCTTACCGTATATCTTCATTCTCATCCGCTTTTTATTTTAGGATGGGTATGTCAGCTACGAGCTCTATCGCCGAGTTCTTTCTATGAAGGACATGATGCATCCTCGTTGTCTTCCCGACCCCGGACGCCGTTGATGCTTTTGAGCAGAACTCCAATTGAGTATAATCGTCCATGTGGTGTGAGCAGAATGGATTCCTGGAAGACTTTCATTTCTTTTTTTGTATAATTAATGAGTACTTTTAGTTTAATCCTATGGAGTACCGTCTCATGTTATGTGAATATAATTTCTTATGTTTTTTCATGTTACAAGTTCATTGTTGACGTTTGCGCGAGTTCATGTATATTTAGAGAACCTGTTGAAGTGGCGCATATGTATTGTTTGGGAGAAGCGCGTTTTGTGTTTGGCTTTTATTCAGTGTCGTTTGATTGTGTTTGTATTGTTGTCTTTTACACGTTTGCACAAGAGAGGCACGTCTGCTAACGTACGATGCAACATTTTTTTTGCAATCATACGAGGCAACATTTTAGTTTCGTTTCTTTGTGTGCTTTAGGACCATGCCTTGAGAATCCATTCATCCGTGTATGTTCAGGCTTCACTTCCGTGGTTTCTTTCCGTCTATGCATGTACATCCGTGAGACACGCCATGTTTGTAACGTGCTGGTTTCATACGACAGTTCCTCTTGACACTACACATCCGTGCCTTTGCCACCACTCTTTTGTGCATCCAGGTTGTTAGTACCCGTGCTTCTATAACTATGAGAAGCCGCAATTCCGTGTCTGTATACGCTGTAATTCGGTGTCTCCTGTACGTGCATTTGTGTGTCTCAGGCGTCATGCTGGCTGTGACTCTACGTGCCTCTGGTGCCAGTCCGTGAGGGGACGCATATGTATTGTTTGGAGAAGCGTGTTTTTTGTTTGGCTTATATTCACCGCTGTTTGTTTGTGTTTGTATTGTTGTGTTTTACACATTCGCACAAGAGACGCACGTCTGGTAACGTACGAGGCAACATTTTTCAGTTTCTTGTCTTTGTGTTCTTCGGGACCCCCCCCCCCCCCCCCCCCCGAGGCTTCACTTCCGTGGCTTCTTTTCCGCTATTCATGTACCTCACGTGACACACGCGATGTCTCTATGTGGTGGTGTCACACGGCAGTTTCTCTTCAGACTACACAACCGTGCCTCTGCCATCACTCTTTTGTGTGTTCAGGTGGTTTGTACCCGTGCCTCGAGAACGCCGATTCGATAGCCGTACCTATGCGATAAAAGTCGTAATTCCGTGCCTGTATACGCTGCAGTTCTGTGCATCCTGTACCTGCATTCGCTTGTCTCAGGAGACACGCTGGCTGTGACTCTACGTGCCTGTGGTGCCAGATGCCTGTCTGTGAGGGGATGCGGTGGCTGTGACTCGTCGTGCCCGTGCTTCTACACGTCCTTGCCTCTAGTCACTTTAAAACTGTGGCTCTTTCACTTCTACCGTTGATTCGCTGCTTGTATTTGATGTATCCTCATGTGATACACTTCATGTGTCTATGTGTCTATGGTGTCACATGGCTGTCCCTCTTGAGAGTTTGCAACCGTGCCTCTCGAACAGAGTGTTCTTACCGATGCCTCTGCCACCTCTCTTTTTTGCGTCCGGATGATTTGTATGCATAGGATTTGTATGTGTGCCTCGATAATGCCAATTCGAAAACCGTGCTTGCGTGTCGGAGAAGCTGCAATTCCATGTCTGTACGCAGAGGGTGTCTAGTCATGGCTCGAGAATGTTAATTGCAAGGCTGTATTCGTGCCATGCCAAGCCGAAGCACGTGCATGTAGAGGTTTTGTCTCCATGCCTTTGTTGCCTGCATTCACGTGTTTACGGCGAGTTGCTGCCTGTATCTCTACGTGCCTGTGGTGATACCCGTGCCTGTGGAATAGACACGTATGTGCGTCGTGCGCCTGCATACATGTGCCTGATAGACACGTATGTGCGTGTTGTGCCTGCATACCCGGGCCTCACCTGAAACCAGCCTTGACTATCAAGGGACAGATGTTGTGAATCTAGCTAGATGAGGCACGGATGAGTTTTGGCCTTCGGATCTAAGGCGTACGGCTGGCTGTTTGTTTGCTTCATTGGATTCTTCCGTTGGTGTGTTTTTTTCAAAGGAGGAATTGATGACCGATGTGCCGGCTGTTCGATGTGACTATTCAGTGTGTCAGTTACCGTAAAATAAAGTTAGAGGCTCCTCGATTTCTCCACGGCATCAAATATTTGTGCACAGCCGTGCCCCCCCCCCCCCCCCCCCCCCCCCCCCCCCCCCCCCCCCCCCCCCCCCCCCCCCCCCCCCCCTCACACGTTAATGCGCATTGTAACTCAAAGGTCCCTCTCCAAGGTTAAATACTGGCCGTGTTTGTGAGGTTTTCACGTCGTATTGTATCCATAGAACATCAGTCAGTTCCCAGCCTCCTCGCCACTCCCCAACCTTGTCGCAGGGTCTTAGGAATCTCCATTAGCACCTTGCTGCTCGTTGCCATGGACGACTTTTTGAACACCACCGAGTACCATTCTATAGTTGCCGATGGTAACACGAAGCTCGACGTGTGGTACACCAACGAGCCTGGTAAGGTGGAGGAGATCATTCGCTTGTATGAGGACTGGTTGCGCGAGGAGAAGCACAAGTTTGTTGGTCTCGGCATGGAGTTCACGCGAAAGGATTTTTACGGGCGTAGAAAAGTCG
>JAAAWM010010298.1:0-37940 GCA_036873465.1 Thinopyrum obtusiflorum | reverse complement strand
GCATCTAGTGTATTAAGTTCATGGAGAAACGGAGTAATGCAATAAGAACGATGATATGATGTTGACAAGATCTATTTATGTAGAAATAGACCCCATCGTTTTATCCTTAGTAGCAACGATACATACGTGTCGGTTCCCCTTCTATCACTGGGATCAAGCACTGTAAGATCGAACCCACTACAAAGCACCTCTTCCCATTGCAAGATAAATAGATCAAGTTGGCCAAACAAAACCCAAATATCGGAGAAGAAATACGAGGCTATAAGCAATCATGTATATAAGAGATCAAAGAAGACTCAAATAACTTTCATGGATAAAAAAGATAGATCTGATCATAAACTCAAAGTTCATCGGATCCCAACAAACACACCGCAAAAAGAGTTACATCATATGGATCTCCAAGAGATCATTGTATTGAGAATCAAACGAGAGAGAGAAAGCCATCTAGCTACTAACTACGGACCCGTAGGTCTACAAAGAACTACTCACGCATCATCGGAGAGGTACCAATGGAAGTGGTGAACCCCTCCGTGATGGTGTCTAGATTGGATCTGTGGTTTCTGGAACTTGCAGCGGCTGGAATTGATTTTCGTCGACTCCCCTAGGGTTTCTGGAATATTGGGGTATTTATAGAGTAAAGAGGCGGTTTGGGGGGCACCCGAGGTGGGCATAACCCACCAGGGCGTGCCTGGAGGCCTCCAGGCGCTTCTCCGTCCCATTGGATGTCTTCTGGTCCAAAAAAATCCACAAAAAATTTCGCTGCGTTTGGACTCCGTTTGGTATTGATTTCCAGCGATGTAAAAAACATGCAAAAAAACAGCAACTGGCACTTGGCACTATGTCAATAGGTTAGTACCAAAAAATGATATAAAATGACTATAAAATGATTGTAAAACATCCAAGAATGATAATATAACAGCGTGGAACAATCAAAAATTATAGATACGTTGGAGACGTATCACATACCTAGTTCAATCTCGTTACCGGCAAGTCTCTTTACTCGTTCCGTAATACATCATCTTGCAACTAACTCATTAGTCACTTTGCTTGCAAGGCTTCTTATGATGTGTATTACGGAGAGGGCCCAGAGATACCTCTCCGATACTCGGAGTGACAAATCCTAATCTCGATCTATGCCAACTCAACAAACACCTTCGGAGATACCTGTAGAGCATCTTTATAATCACCCAGTTATGTTGTGACGTTTGATAGCACACAAGGCATTCCTCCGGTATCCGGGAGTTGCATAATCTCATAGTCGAAGGAATATGTATTTGACATGAAGAAAGCAATAGCTATAAAACTGAACGATCATTATGCTAAGCTAACGTATGGGTCTTGCCCATCACATCATTCTCCTAATGATGTGATCCCGTTATCAAATGACAACTCATGTCCATGGTTAGGAAACATTAACCATCTTTGATCAACGAGCTAGTCTAGTAGAGGCTCACTAGGGACACGTTGTTTGTTTGTGTATTCACACATGTATTAAGGTTTCCGATCAATACAATTCTAGCATGAGTAATAAACCTTTATCATGAATAAGGAAATATAAAATAACAACTTTATTATTGCCTCTAGGGCATATTTCCTTCAAGCCCCTCGCGCACCATCATCTCGGCGATCCGGCTACACTGGTTCAGCACCGCCTGCGGCGGGTTCTTGGGGTGATAGCTCCAGTTCATCTTGGCGAGCGGCGGCTCGTCGACAAACAGCGGCAAGTTGATGCAGTCCGCGCGGACGTTGCTCACATAGAAGAACGAGTTCTGCCACTTCTTGGCAGAATCCTCCAAGGGCATCTTGGGGAACGGCCCATGCGGCCGGCCCGAGATGACGGCGGCCCCGTAGTCGGACATGATGCCGGCCGTCTGCCCCTGCTGCTTGAGGAAGAACAGGCGGCCCCACAGATCTATGTCTGGCTCCAAGCCCAAGTAGCCCTCGCAGAGCGTGGTGAAGCCGGCGAGCTGCAGCACGGCGTTGGCACCCAGATGGTGCGGCTGCAGCCCGAAGAAGCTGAGGAAAGAACGGAAGAAATTGCTCGCGGGGAGGCCAAACCCGCGTTTGAAGTGGCTGGAGAAGACCACGCGTTCGCCCACCTGCGGCTGCGGCTCGGTCTCGTCGCCCGCCGCGCGCGCCGCCACCATCGTCGCCGGCGGCAGCCGCTTGGTGTCGCGGAGGTACTGGATATCCTCCTCGCTGGTCTCAGGCCCCTCCCAGGATCCCTTTGGCCGTGCCATCGGCAGAGCTCTTTGGAGGCGCGGGATGCGGCTGCGAGGGGGAGGCCGGAGCGGTCGTCGGGCACTGCAGCGGGGGCGTGCTCGAGTTTTGGAGGAGAAGGAGAAGAGGAAGACGAGGGGAGTGCGAGGGGAGCGTGCGAGGGCGTCTCCGCCGCGCCCCTCCCTCCATTTTATAACCACGACGGGGCGTGGGGAAGTGGGATCGGTTGCGCCCACGATTCCACTTCCCCGCACTGTGCGGGCACGTTTTCCCCCACGACTTAGCTACATGGAAAAGTGCAACCGCTCGCGACGGCCACAATAAATCCCCCACGCGCGGGCCGAGGGCGCGGCATGGCGGTGCTCAGCCCGCTGTTGCGTCCCATCGTGCGCGTGGCCTGGCAGGGCCTCGCCGGCCGCTGTTCACCACGTGGTGTTGCATCGAGCCGCGGGAGGCGCGTCCTTCCCCTTCAAGACTCGCCTGGCGCTTCGGTTTCCCGCCTAGGCCGGGAGGCCGCGATCCGGCTTCCGGAAGCCGGCACACAGTGGATGTTGCCGGGACCCAGCGGCCGCAAGCTTCACCAACCCAGGCACCCAGCCGCCTCCTCAGGGGGTAAAACTGCGAAGGCCCTCCTGCTTGGAGCCGGCGTGCCTTCACAGCTTCGGGGACTACTGTCGGGGGGATGGCCCCCGGGCAGGCAACGGAACCCGGATCTCTTTCAAAAACATCGGGGCTGGTAAAGCCCCTCAATCTGGCTCGCCCCTGGCCAGCTCCCCAGCGTGAGCCAGCCGGGTGCCGCGACCCGGCCAGCCGGCTAGCGCATGCCAGCTGTCCACGAGAAGTCAACCATGGCGACAAGTAAGCATGGCCACAGTGCTCCCTCCTTTACGCCGGCCCCGGCGGGCGCGGCAGCGGCGCTCCCCACGCCCCCCCCCCCCCCCCCCCCCCCCCCCCCCGGGGCGGCCGGTGTCCTGGGGGCACGACCCTGTAGCGGGGCGGCGCTGAGCGTCCCATGACGCCTGGCGAGGCGTGCCACAGTACCCAGCAGCCGGCCGTACCCGCGCCCGGCGGCTCCGGTACGGCCCGCACCCGGCGAACCCAGCGACACCCGCACCCGACGGACCCGGCAGCCCCCACTGTCGGCTCCTAGACACTGACACCAGGCCCCCGCGCCCATGTAACATTACCATTGTAACCCCGGGGGGCCAGCCTATAAGACCCCCCGGAGCCCCTCCATGCAAAGGGTTGGACTCTAGTAGAACTCACACCCACCCACGGAGAAGGAGCAGCGCATGAACTGGCATGTCTTCCTTCCTCCCCAGAACAGCTCTAGGAGCAAACCTGTATCCACTTCATATAAACCACACTCGGCAGGACTAGGGGTGTTATCTCTCCGGAGAGCCTCGAACCTGGGTACGTCTCGTGTCACGCACTTGCTAGTGCCAACCTCGCCTCTGGAACCCACCGGTGCCGTTGTGTATGTCCCCTCTTTTAGCCATCCCATGGCATCTGCCGTGAGATCACCACGACATATGGTCAAATCTAGAATTCCAAGTCCTTTGAAACGGAGAAAGTACATCATATCAAGACTGCTCCGTTCGTCAATATCCCTCACAGATCTTAATTCTCTGGCACACTTTAATCTACTTCTAAATGTTTTCCAAGGCAATACCAAGTTTTTTGCTATGCTTCATCAATTAGGAATTAGGAAAGAAAAGTGTGTGCAACGTGAGGCCGAAGCCAAATTACAACTGCTTTCCTGACATTATGACCCACGAAATGTTTAGGGCAACTCCAACGCCGTGTATCAAATCAGACACATCAAACTGCGGACATGACTGATGGTTGTGTCCGCAGACAATGGTAAGAGAATCGCTCATCTAACAGTATGCATCAAATACTAGGCATCAAATCCGGCTAGCAGGGTGGGTCAGACGTGGGTTAGAGAGACTTAAGAAGAAAAGGCACATGGACTATGAGTCAGGTGTGGGCCAGACAGACTAAGAAGAAAAGGCACATGGACTATGAGGGCATGTAGTTGAACTGACAGTGGGCCAAACGGGACTGTCTGGACTCCACCAAAGCCCCTCCAGGTTTACATCCGGTTCACGAGAGAACTAGGCAGTAGCCTAGTGGCAAAGAGTCGCGGTGGTGGGACGCGGCTCCTCTGACGTGCCGTTGGCCCACTGACATGTGGACCCAGGCCCACACGTCAGTGGCCCAACGGCAGGGCACAGTATGTCAGAGGATCCCTCTCCATACTCCATAGTGGTGCACCCTGCGTCCAAAGTTCGAATCCCGTAAGGAGCGAATTTCTGATGCCTCACTCGGGTGGGCTTCTTTTGTAAAAATGTCCTGGGTGCTAGTGCCCGTGGATCTCTTTCTTTTTTTACATCTGGTTCGTGAGATTTCAGATGACATTTGACGTAACCCGTTGGATTGTAAAAAATGTCGGAACCATGGTTCGTGAGATTTCAGATGACATTTGACGTAACCCGTTGGATTGTAAAAAATGTCGGAACCATGCGATTCAAACATTTAGGGGGCAATTTGATGTACTACGTTGGAGATGCCCTTAGCCTCCACAACATTCTACAACTCCATCTCTCTTCTGATGTTAGAGAAACTAACTGATGGCATGGTAGATATTTTCCGGAAGACTGTCTCCATTCCAAATCTTTCGAGAGACGGGCATGGGAAGCAAAACCATGGCCTTCTTTCATCCTCCTCATGGTTGACCACCACAATCCGCCAATGTTTCACGGGGTGAATTTATGCCAAGCTCCAGGGTTGATATCCTAGTGACCAAACCAATTGTTTACCAAACCAAACTACAGCTATCTAGGAAATGAGTGGCAAAATACAAGTGCAATGAAAACAGGGGCAGATCATCGAAGGGCAAATGAACCTATGGCAAAAGAACAATGTAAAGAACCACGTGCACATTTGTGAAATATAGCTGTAGTTTAAACATGCATTCTGTGTGTGCCCCTTTTGATGTTTTACGGTTTAGATCAGTCAACATGTTTGTTTCTCTTTTGCAAGCAATCATCGATTATGAATGTCTCCTTGTTCCCCGCAAAAAATGACATGAGAATTCACTCTGCATAGTGGTTACCAAATAGGCAAATAGGGAGGGCGCTTGACACGTGAGCTCATAAAGCAATCAATTCCAATATGTACTGTACATTGTTATGTTCCACAGCAAGGTACAAGTTTCTTATCTACCATGTATAAACGCCTAATTTTATCAGAATCAAGCTCACACGTGACGGAGGTCGACCATATCAAACTTCACAGTGGGGTTCATGTACACATGAGAGCAATGCTCGTAGATTGAAGTGCCATCAAGAGGCTCTTCGTGAGGATGGAAACCAGTCTCCTGGCAATCGTGGATCACCCCCATGCCACCTGGATCCGTGAGGTGAAATATGCCGTGCTTCCTGCTCAGAGAAAAATATAGACCATTATCATGAGATCGTCTAATCGGACGAACAGACTGCACCTATTGTAAATGATTTATTCAAGACAATGAACAACAGTATGCGTATTTTCCGAGGATTTGTTTCGGGAAGGATTAAGCAACATTGCTTGGTACTCCCTCTGTCCGGAAATACTTGTCATCCATTTCTCCAACAAGTATTTCCAGACGGAGGGAGTACTTGTTATTTTAGGTTCAACGGATTCACTGAAACTGGGGACCGAGGAATAGCTGCAGGGGAGGAACGTAAAGCATGTGCGTGTCTACATAATCATTTGCAGATTCATGGTCTTAATTAGGAACTACTCTTTCCTCCAGCTATCAAGGAAATTATAGCATTTAGTTAATCTATGGCTAAGAAATACTGAAATGAAGGATAATAATATACAGCAATGGAAATTCAAACCACGAAATCAGCACTAATTTGCCCAAAAAACTGCATGCGAGCCCAATGTAACATATACCTTGTTGTATCGGTAGGCGCCATGACAATTGCAATTGCTTCAGGAAGCATGACCTGTTGAAGCCAACAATGCCAAACACAGGATCAAGTTAAGAAATAATGAATTTGCTGGAGTAGTTTACGAAATATAAGAAGCTTATTTGACAAATAAGCTAACAAATGACATTGGCATGGCCTACTTTTAACTGCAAGATGTATGTATGTATGTAGATCCTCACAACATCTCCACTAATATAAAAAGCATCAGCTGTGGTTGATCCAAAACATCCTAACCCTCAGCCATCTTTAACGCAGCACAACACACCTAATACCCCTAGGCTTGCTGTAAATTACGAACCACCCACCACTGCCTCCTGAATAGCATGCTGACGCACCCCCTCCCAAACGTTCATTGCACGTGTTTGGTTACTAGTTTAGTGATAAGAATTTCAGAAACAATCAAGAATTCCATCATTTCTGGCTCAGCAACAACATTTCAGACTGGACCAAGAAGATACAAGAAAATGCCATGACTACCGTATACAGCTTCATTATCAATGCTGCAGTCATAGCCCGGTGCCAGGGAAGTTGTGTTGCAGCGTAGAAAGGATAAGCCCATTCCTTGCCCATTAAGTTAGGACATAAGGACTTAGAGATAAGTTAGTAACAGAGACATCACAGTTAGCTGAATTCTATCTTCAGCACTAACCCTTCTACTTTAGGGAGTGAATAAAGGGAGCCAGCAGTCATGTGTTACACGCTCTCAATCTCAGGGATGTAACATCCCAACGAACCCAGTTTTCCAGATATTTGTGTCAAGCAAAAGTGCAAAACCATACAAGAAACACAACAATAATTTTTCTATTGATCGAGAAATTACAACCCAGCTTCATTGCTACATCGCATTTAAATTCCGAGTCTTTGGGCCACTACTGAACAAGTAGCAGCCATATATTCAAAAACCTTTTTTTGGCTCAGATCAACTAGTTGCTGGACATGGCATCAGTGAGTGCAAAGCACAATACAAACAACAATTACTACAACAGAAGTATGGCACATAGGGATTACCTGATACGAATAATGATTATGAAGATCAATGGAAGACAGAAAGCAGGTCTGTGTCGGATGTGTCTGAAAAAGAACATAAAATTTTGAAAAAAGAGTTTAATTATCATAGGTTAGGATAAAGAGACACCAAATGGTGCTTTCAGCACAACTGAGCATCATACGAAACTCCCAGTGAGTATTAAACTGTAGCAATTTAGAGAACAGAATGAGTTAACAATAACCTTAGCCTCAACAAGTTCCCAATAGATAACCCCATCCACTCTAACCCCATCCACTCTCAAATATATTTGATAGGACACACATTCTTTAAGCATAGGATTGATACTTCTTAATTTCGTAGGTGTGCTCCGTGTGTACTACATCCATGGAATTTCTTGGGTGCTTTTGGTACAGTGCACAATGGACTTCCCACAGATGGGGACATGGGCACTAATATGCATCACCAAACAAATAGAATTCATTTATGAATAGGCTTTCGAAAAATCTATGGTCACAATATGGACCCCTTTCACAGTAATTAAGCAGAGTAGTGACAGTCATGCTAGATCAGTGTGTATTGCTGTCTTTAATAGTCCGAGTAGCCACAGTTAGCCATTGTAGATCAATGTCTTAAATAGACATTATTGGTAGAATCTAAAACAGGAGGACAAATTATAGTCAAGATTTCCTTTAGGCACAATCATTAGATATGCATTAAAATACTGGACAAATGAACACGACACTCAAAAGTCAGAATATCAGCTTGATCAGTCAAGAACAACAATTTGTTAAGCTGAACTTACATGAATCCAACCGAGAGTGAAAAGTGAGCCTTTGTCCTGAACTTCAAATATTTCTTCTTCATTTGTAGCTTGACACTGGAAAAGGAAAACCATGCAAGTTACTACCTCTGTCCCATAGTGTAAGACGTTTTTGCAGTTCAATTTGAACTCCAAAAACGTCTTATATTATGGGACGGAGGGAGTATTTCTTATAGTGCTACATTTTGGGTACTGCACTGTAATATGTAAACTTGGAGTAAGAAGAGAAAACCATAGGCTCCTTGCATGAGCTTATGGCGGGTGCAGCATTAGCCACTAGCCACTAATCTAATGAATGAATTTACTAAAACTCAAGAGTGGCCATGAAACCTCCAGTGCTCACTGCCCTCGGGCTCTAAGCCATATGACAGTAAATCATAAAGAGCATATTACTAAATCAAAGTTATATTCCATTTTATTTAAATGAAAGGAAACTCCTCTGCTGGTCACATTTTCTTCAGTGACGACATATATAAACTTGTTAGGGTGCTTTGTCATGTACTGTTTACAATCATGAGCATCAGTCAAATTGTTGAAACGTTTTGCTAAGCAATCACCAGTCCCTGTGAACTATGGATATAGAATATACTATATGAAGAAGGTATAAGAGCAGCAAGAATTACAGAAGACTCAACAACCTGATAAATTGTTTAGAGAAAGGTCACAGTTGACTTGAGAGTTAACATCTAATGAAAGAAATAAAATACATAAGGAAAAACAACTTACTGAATCAGACGTTGATTCCTGCTTAGGAATTATCAGTGTCGTCACATAAAAAGTTCTCTTCTTCTACATAAGCATATAGAAATGTTAGTGATGTATAAACAAATATATTCCTTCTATTTTCTTTGTGGGAAGGTATATACCAGGTTACCAGCAAGAATCCCACATGTTTCCAGATTATTTGCAGTATTTGCCTCAGCAAGTCTCAGAAAAGACTCCATTAACGCAACCGGCTGTCAAGGTAAAACAACATAACGGTCAAGAGGTGAAGTCTACATTTGCTACAGATGAAATATGGATAAAAGAATCATGCTTAAGAATACAACGGATCTGGAACAACACCATGACAAAGTAGAGAATCTGCAATTTGAATTTAGTTTATTTACCACATGCAAATTTTGAAAACGTCCTGTGTCACAGGTAGCAAGTCCAGGTCTTGGATCAGCTACTCTTGATGGAGAAATCGGTCTACGCTCAGGATGTACTTGCGCAAGGACTGGTGGGGGGTTAGGCTGTCTGATATTCAGCTGGGAGAATTCTTCCTCGAAACCAGCAGGAGACACAGAGACTGGCTCTTTTACTGGTAAAGACCATTGACCATCATCAAGTGAGAGAACAGACTGCATATCACCATTGTTATTTGTCAATCCATCCAGCGATGTTGTATTAGGACCATGTGAGTCATTTTGGTTCAAGATTGCTGGAAGTAAACTGCAGAAGCAATGGAACAAAAGGGGCATGTAATCAGAAATAGTTATACCTATATTAGCTGTATGGGCTGGCATCTTTATAAATAAATGGAGAATAAGCTAAAACCTTTACGAGTTCTCACCTAGGGATATTGCTTTGGGTCAGTTCGGGGTAACTTGGATACTGGACCTGTAACAAGCAGTTATTAAACTCATAAATCAATAGTTTTCATGTCGTTAAAGAAAACAGATAAAGCAAATTGAGAACATAATAATTATACCTTGACACCACTAACAGGCCTTGTCCATTGGCCATGAAGCCCATTCGGTCCAAGTATTGAATGTCTGGATAGTGTTTCATCTTTTGGATACGGCAAACTGGCATATCTGCATAAGTTACACAGAAGATGCAAATTATTTTCTCCCTAATTATTAAAAGAAAGCATTAGCCAACGACTATGCAGTATGTAAACAGTTGTATATGACAGACTGACAGTTCATGTGCTTATAGCAGTAAAAAGAAGCAGAGGCTCATCTATTGTAGCAAGTTGGATCAAATAACCAAAGAGATTAGATGATTACAGAAGAATAGAAATTAGAACGTGAATTTCAGTAGCCATGTAAATTCAATTGCGTTGATTTTCATTTCATTATAGAGAACAGTTTCAGAAAAGGGGGATACATGTTAATCAAAGTGCAGTCAAACAAAATCTTATTTATTAAGAAATACCAAGACAATTCCAAATCACTTTGTGGCCAATTCCGAAATAAGATTGGTCTTGGTATAACATGGACATTAATAGGATCGAATGATAAACGTACGATTTGACTAGATGCCTATCAGGTTCGACACCCTGTGGCGATGCCTCTTGATGGTTCCACCTAGAGGATGATTTCTGCAATGGTCCCGTTGCGCTTCCAAACGCTGGCTGCATGAGAAAAAAGTAAATTCCATGGAAAAAGAAATAAAACAATAGTATAAGAAAGATGCCAAGAAATATGCATTATATAACCCTTTGTTAAAAAAGGTGGCATAAAAACTTCAAGATGGGAAATAAAAGGTATACCTGCACCATATATGGACTTGCAGCAAGCTGATCTGTCCTACTGCTTGCACCATTTCCAGCATAGGCTTCATGTGGATCATTACGTTCTTCTGCAGCCCTTCTATTAAGCTCAGCAATTTGCTGTTTCACAATCGGCTTCAGAGACTCTAGCTCACTGATAACATTCAACAGTTTCTACAAGAAATTTGAGCTACTCAGCAGAAGTATTTGACATTTCCAGTCCAAATTCAAAAGGATAAACTATGACACTACACTTCTATGTTACTCTTTAAGCAATCTAATTAATGCTGAAGCGGTAGGAGAAATAATCATTAAGCTTAGAGAGGTAATACATCTGAATTATGCGGCCCTTTCTTCAGGAATTCCTTTTCTCTTGACTTGAATGCATGGTAATCACGATGCTTCGGGATCGTCTCAGACAACAGGCTGCCAGTAAACAGTGGTAAGCATACATCAACCCCAAGCTTAAGATATTGTAACAAGCTAATGCTAAGATATACCAACACAGGAGCACAACCCACCTCGAGTATCTCAGGAGGATAATGTACAGGTCGATGAGGTTCTTTTCCTCTCGATATATGTTGGCCTGTGCACCACATAAAACGACCCAAATGTTACACGCCCGCGAGCTAATTGACAGTATGTACGCTGATTGCGTAGCAAATACAAATGGATTCAGCGTCCCTGAACCCGAAACTGCCGGTTACATGCAGAAGTATCAGCACCAAAATACGGGATCGCGAAGCAGAGACTCTAAATCTCGGGTTAGGGTTTGACCTGGCGGAGAAGATTGTCGGCGATGCGGAAGTAGTAGGGGAGGCTGATGCGGTGGTCCACCGCGACTGGGCGCGCCATCCCCTCGATGTTTATCTGTCTCCCGGCTTGCCGAGGTGATGCCATGGCCATATCCGGCGACGCCTAATTCTGTGGCGGCTCCTCCGGCGAGCTTTTGCGGCGAAGATGGTCCGGGCGGATCCCCCGGTCACTTCGACGGTGGGTGGTTGTGACCACAGAGGCAGAGGGGCTGACAGACGCGGTGAGGCGGTGGAGACGCGGCGAAGTGGCGATCGGAGGAGAGGGGGGGATGGAGGGGGGAGAGCGCAGCAGCGTAGAGGCAGCGGGAAGCGCAGTAGCGGCGGGGCGCGTCGGTCAGTGGGAGCAGTTGCCAGATGAGCCGAGCGAGGAAGACAGAGGGGCACGGGTAGCAGCCTAGCAGGGGACGACGAGGACGCCGGTGAGGGGCGGAGGCGGCGAAAGGTATGCCGTGTGCGATGAGGAATGTGACTAAATCTGTGGTTAAGTGTTTTTTTTTTCTTTTGATGAAAGTTTGCCTCGTGGCGCTTTATTACGATGTCAACACAGTTACATCATGCACTACGGTGAGGCTAGTCAGGCCAACCTCCAACGCGCGCGCATTTGGGTCGAAACGGCGCGAGAACATACCCAAAATATGTCCGTCTCCGGCCTTCGGGCCAACTCCAGCGCACGACCCATCCCGCCCGGCCTTGTTCGTTTGGGGCAAAACGGACAAACCTCACGGCCCAGCGCGCGACGGCCTGAACCCATCTTGTCCGTTTTGTGTCCGATTCGACCCATTTCCAGCGCAAACATGCGTCCGGTTTGGGTCCAGGCGGACAGCGAACGGACGCGTCTCTCGTCCGCATCGGGGCCACGTGGCAAGCGGCCACACCGCCAAATTAACTGCGCAAGCGCGGTCGGCCCCACCTGTCATCCGCCCAGGCGAGCGGTCGCCGTCCTTCTTAATGGGAAGCCGTCGACCGGTCACAGTCCACGCTCTCACTCCAGTCTTGTTGCCTCCTCGAAACCCAACACCCAAACCCTAGTTCTCCCCTCCCCTTCCTCGAGCTCGCCAGCCGCCGGCAGCCATGGTGTGGTGGAGCACCGGCCGCAAGGGGGCGCACGACCACGAGGCTGGTTCGTCCTCCAGCCGCCGCCGCGCCACCAACTCAGAGCCCGCACCACCCCCACGGAGGGTCCCCGCACCGCCCGCATTCGCCATCGCCCCTCCGGCCGCCCCCGCGCGCGACCGGCACTACATCCACGCGGATGTTTGCCGGCGTTATTGGGAAACACGGACGCCGCTCCCCTGGAGCGACGTTCACCTGCCCAATAACTGGCATCTGTCCGCGGATCGGGTGCCGATCCCGCCGATCCCGATGAGCGGTCGTGCCCGCCGCGAGGAGATCGACCGCCGCCACCGCCGTCTGCCTGACGACCTGTACTACGACCCCAGGTACGTCGTCGATTCCGCGCTGTGGGACACTTGGTTCGGGACGAGCACGACGTGCGGCGCGCGTCAAACTTTGCTGGTCGCCCAGCTAGCCCGCGACGGCCAAGTACAGAGCGCCGAGCGCGTGCTTCGAGCCCTCCCCAGGTGCGCGGGCGTACGCGGGTGCGCGGCATCACGCCGACGCCGTCACCTTCGCCCTCTCCGTCGCCACCACCACCTCCTCCTCCCATGACAGAGGAGGAGGAGGCCTGGCTCATTCAACGTGTCTTGGAAGACTCCATGAACACGCACGATGAGCGCCAATGGGTGGGTCTGGACACCATGCTGGCCCTCTCTGCGGCCGGTGACGTGGCCGTACCGGAGCTGGAGATGATGGACGTCAAGGAGGAGGTGAAGGAGGAGCAGCCCGTCGCCGCGTTCCACCCGCGCCTGGTGGGCCAGCGGTGGAGCTGGTCGTGCACGGCCACGGACATGGCCGACGCCGTGGGGGCCGGATCTTGGTGCCCCACGCCGCCGCAGTCACCGGAGCGCGAGCCGTCGCCGCGGAGGGAGGTGGTGCAGGCGCGTCCCACCTTCCAGGGACCACCGTCCCACCTCTGGACGCCGCCGCCCTACATCGACCTCACTGGCGACGAGGACGACAACGGCGGCGCGTGAGACGGCGACAGGCACGGCATCGACGGACTGCCTTTTTTTTAGTTTTTATGTTAATTATGTTCTAAGCACTGTGGAGGTCATGAAGACTATTATGTTTAATTATGTTTTAATCATTATGTTTGCGTATTATTTGAATTTTTTTAGCATTTATTTGAGTTTTGCGATTTTTTATATCATGTCCACCTCGGACATGATTTGGGGTGCGGCCGCGTGTTGGGCGCACCGACACGGTAACGGCCCGGTCCGGACATGGGCTACCCCATTGCCGCCCCAAACGGACAAAAGCAGACCAAAGCGGACGTCCGTTTGGGGTCGTGCGCTGGAGTTGGCCTCATGTGGGGCCCCAACCACTCCCTATCGGCCTCATTTAATCCATACAGATGCACAGTCCTATATGTGAGCGCCCTTGGCTGCGTGTTTTTTTATCGCGAAGTCGTGGACTAGCCAGTCCACTTCCAAGCCGCGACCACACTCTTCCTGCCCTCTCCTGCCCCGACAAGCTAACCCTAGCGCCGCCCCAAGCTCGGCCCTCTTCGCTCCTCATCGACCGCCGGTATGCTCTCGTTATCATGGTTTGGGAATAAATTTTCTATGCAGTATATTATGAACCTATCATCTGTCAACTAACCTTACTTCTGGAGCTCCCAACAGGGAGCCTGTTTTTTTGTACTTGTGTCAGATTATATTAATGTATGCACCAAATTACAGCACACATGGACCCTCTCATCAGAATCCAGTGATAACACACAAGGGTTTACAGGGAGCCCCTATTATATTAAAATATCCTCTGCATTACAAAGATAATCTCACTATTATTTATGTTTTTATGCTTATCAGATATTGAACATAATCACAATGAAAATGAGACTGCGCACATCAGAAGAATATTGCGAAACGGTGCAATGGCTAACAAACTTGGCATCAAGGGATTGAATTATATTCTGGATGCAATAAAACCCACACCTTCCTCACCTACAGATTCGTGTTCAGAATATGATCCTAATGACCATTCTGAGCTCAAGGAGTTAAAAGCAGATGGCCTTCCTGTTCACCCAACAAGGTGTTTGTTCTAATTTGGCAAAGTTTTATTGATTGCACGTATCTTGCATTTCTTCTACTTCGTTGCACTGCCATCTGCTTAGTTTACTCATCATCTATGTGAAGATGCCATGCCCATCCATTATCAATACATATTTCATTTGTCGTCATACCATGTTTTTTCATTCAAATGATGTTTTTGTGTATCAGACGTCCAAAAGCAAGAGGATGATTGCGGAACCTGAAAGATGGTGGTACCGGAGAAATCGGATACCACCCCACTTATATTGGTGATAGAACTAGCACCATAAAACCTAGGATATCGCAACTATACTGTTCGTTGCTTTGCTCTTGTTAGTACTTGTTATCTTGTATCGATGTACTTACATTCATACCTGGTTGATTATGTGACATCAGTGTGCATTATAGCTCGCTTATCCACTATTCGCTTCAAATTATCAGATCTATATTAATACTTACATTAATGTAGAATAAACACAATGCTTATGAAGAAGTTTAGCTTTGCATTGTTCTTGTAAGTATCTCTTGTCCTTCATCACTGTACTTATATTGTCAGCCAGTTGTTCTTGTACCATCACTTTGCAGCTTATTTTTCCATGCCCTCCATTTTCTACACATCAGATCTCTATTTACTCTTACCAAAATGTTGAATAAAATCAATGGTACTGAAGCAGTTTAGCTCTGCATTGCTCTTGTCAGTACCTTTTGCCTGTATGGTGTAGTTACATTCATAGCTAGTTGATTATGTAGTATCACTCTGCATCTTAGCTTAAATAATCTCCATTTGTTCCTATATTATCACATCAATATTTACTCTTAACAAAATATAGAATAAAGGCAATGCTCATGAAGAAAATTCTCTGGTAAACTTCTTAAATTGCCCCCCAATCAACATGGACAAGGGCTTTATAGAGCCGGTCTTCACTACTAACATAAGTTTGTTCTTCTCGAGCCTTCAAACTTTATTGTGTATATTTGGATAGCTATGACTACAACTGCTATTTATATTTGTCGTTTGCATCAAATTGCATGTTCAAAGTTTATTACGAAAAAGTTCATAAACATAAGTTTGTCCTCAATTTTAGTTTTTAGTTGTACAGCCTAGTTCCTTATTCATACCATGCAAATTAAACTAAACATAACAAGTTATCTTCTTTAGCACTGCATGTATGCTTGTATTCTTGATCTGTAATCCAGTGGTGTGGTGAAACTACCAACTTCGGCACAATGTCATATCGTGCTATGTCTTAACTATGAACGATGTCATATTATGTTAATGTTATTTAAATTGTGTCTCTTTATTTACCAATCTAAAATGGAATAAATTGACAGTACACTCATCGTTGATGCTTATACGTTCTTTAGCATTGCATGTATGCTTGTGTTCTTAATCTGTAATCCAGTGGCGTTGTGAAGCTGGCCGCTCCTGCACAATGTTATTTCCTGTCATGTCTTAACTATGAACAATGTCTATTGTGTTAATGTTATTTTAAACTGTGTCTCTTTATTTACCACTAAGAACGAGATGACTTGACAGTACTGATGCTTATACGTTCAAAATCTGTTATCTGTCAGCTTCTTTCTCTTCTAGGGTGATATCACTGGCGCTAGGAAGAACTGTCACAATGATAGTGAGACGAACCCATTGCTTGCCCCTCCAACATATATTGCAGGAAAGAAGGCAACACATCCTGGGGATAGTGATACAAACCCAAAGTCATGTCTTGATGTAGTGTCGAAGTTACTCGCTAATAGTAGTGACACAAGCTCGATGAAGTCGCCGCTGAATCTATTCGACTTCTTCAGTCGCAAATTCAATCTGAAAGACATGCTTCAGCTCAACTCCAACTGGAACTCCAATCTCTATGCAAGATTAACCGAAAGTACATGACATCTATTGATGCTATGCGGCTAGAGTTGGAGGATATAAGCGTCAAATAATCGCATGGACTGTTATTTCACTTTATAATGCAATTCTTATGCCTTCTCTCGCTTATTTTGTAAGTTTCACATGAAGAGGGAGATTGCCGGCAGCTGGAATTCTGGACCGGAAAGCGCTATATCGGAGGCACTTTTTCTGAACAACTCCAAATGAACTAAAAATTGAAGAATAATTATTTTGGAATATATTAAAAAATGGGGAAACTAATACCAGAGGGGGACCCACCAGGCACCCACAAGCCTCGGGGGCGCGCCCCCGAGCTTCTGGTGCCCCTGGCAGGCCTCCGGGGCCCATCTTCTCCTATATGGTGCCACTTGACCTAGAAAAAATCAGAAGGAAGGTTAAGGGACGAAGCGCCGCTGTCTCGAGGCGGAACCTGGGCAGGAGCACTTTTGCTCTCCGACGGAGCGATTCCACCGGGGAAACTTCCCTCTGGGAGGGGGAAATCGAAGTCATCGTCATCACCAATGATCCTCTCATCGTGGAAGGACCAATCTTCATCAACATCTTCACCAGCACCATCTCATATCAAACCCTAGTTCATCTCTTGTATTCAATCTTTGTCTCAAAACCTCAGATTGGTACCTGTGGGTTGCTAGTAGTGTTGATTACATCTTGCAGTTGCTGCTAGTTGGTTTATTTGGTGGAAGATTATATGTTCAGATCCTTAATGATATTCAATAACCCTCTGATCTTAAACATGAATATGATTTGTGAGTAGTTACTTTTGTTCTTGAGGACATGGGAGAAGTCTTGCCATAAGTAATCATGTGAATTTGGTATTTGTTCGATGTTTTGATGATATGTATGTTGTTGCTTCCTTTAGTGGTGTCATGTGAACGTCGACTACATAACACTTCACCATGTTTGGGCCTAAGGAAAGGCATTGTGGAGTAGTTATTAGATGATGGGTTGGTAGAGTAACAGAGGCCCAAACCCTAGTTTATGCGTTACTCCGTAAGGGGCTGATTTGGATCCACATGTTTCATGCTATGGTTATATTTATCTTAATTCTTCTTTCGTAATTGCGGATGCTTGAGAGAGGGGGAATCATAAGTGGGAGGCTTGTTCAAGTAAGAATAGCACCCAAGCACCGGTCCACCCACATATCAAATTATCAAAGTAGCGAACGTGAATCGAACAAATATGATGAAAGTGACTAGATGAAATTCCCATGTGTCCTCAAGAACACTTTGCTTATTATAAGAGACCGTTCCGGCATGTCCTTTGCTACAAAAAGGATTGGGCTACCTTGCTTCACCGTTGTTACCGTTACTACTTGTTGCTCGTTACAAATTACCTTGCTATCAAACTATCTGTTACCGATAATTTCAGTGCTTGCAGACAATACCTTGTTAAAAGCCGCTTGTCATTTCCTTCTGCTCCTCGTTGGGTTCAACACTCTTACTTATCAAAAGGACTATGATTGATCCCCTGTACTTGTGGGTCATCAAGACTCTTTTCTGGCGCCGTTGCCGGGGAGTGAAGCGCCTTTGATGAGTGGAATTTGGTAAGGAAACATTTATATTAAGTGCTGAAATTTACTATCACTTGTTACTATCGAAAACAATCCTTTGAGGGGTTTGCTCGGGGTATCTTCACCTCGAACGGAAGCACAAATAGTTGCTCCTCAACCTACTAAACCTACTGGAAATATTTATTATGAGATTCCTACGGGTATGATAGAGAAACTGTTAGCTAATCCTTATGCAGGAGATGAAACAATACATCCCGATATGCACCTAATCTATGTGGATGAAGTTTGTGGATATTTAAGCTTGCAGGGTTATCCAAATATGGAGTTAAGAAGAAGGTTTTCCCTTTATCTTTGAAGGGAAAGGGATTGACGTGGTATAGGCTATGTGATGATATTGGAATGTGGGATTGGAACCGTTTGAATTGGAATTTCATCAAAAGTTTTATCCTATGCATCTGGTTCATCGTGATTGGAATTATATATATATAATTTTTGGCCTCATGAAGGAGAAAGCATCGCTCAAGATTGGGGGGGGCTTAAGTACATGATGTACACATGCCCCAATCATGAGCTCTCAAGAGAAATTATCTTACAGAGTTTTTATGCTCGGCTTTTTCATAATGATCGAACCATACTCGATTCTTCTTCTACTGATTCTTTTATGAAGAAAATTATTGAATTCAACGCAACTCTGAAGATTGGGAGCTCGACAAAGGTTATGAGTCAGGTATAATCCTTGAGTTTGATTGTGTTAAATCTTTTATGGATACCGATGCTTTTCATAAGTTTAGCACTAAATATTGACTTGGCTCTGAGATAGTAGATTCCTTTTGTGAATCGTTTGCTATTCATGTTGATCTCCCTAAGGAGAAGTAGTTTAAATATCATCCCCCTATTAAAGAAAAGATAGAACCCGTCATAGTTAAAAATGAAACTATCATTTACAATGTTGATCAAGTTGTACCCATGGCTTGCAGGAGGGGCCAAGGCTGGCACCCTCCCCCTTACTTATATATATATATAGTAGAGGGGAGGGAGGGCAACAGCACCCTTCCACCAGGCGCAGCCCCTCCCTCTATCTACTACCACCTCCTCCCGTCATGGCTTGGCGAAGCCCTGACGGCGCACCACCACCATACCATCGTGCTGGTTGTGCTCCCATCTACTTCTTTCCCCTACGCTTACTGGATCAAGGAGGAGAAGACGTTACCGAGCCGCACGTGTGCTAAACTCGGAGGTGCCGTCCGTTCGGCGCTAGATCGGTTGGATCGTGATTGGATCACGAAGAGTACGACTACATCAACCGCGTTATATACGCTTCCGCTTTCGTCTACAAGGGTATGTAGACACACTCCCATCTCGTTGCCATGCATCTCCTAGATTAGATCTTAGGTGTTCATAGGAATTTTTTTGATTTTCATGCTTCGTTTCCCATCAGTAGTGTCGTGCCAGATGTTTTTTTGCGAGAAGTGTCGTGCGAGAGGGTTAGTGCCGCGGCTTGACGAATGCGAGCGGGCGCACGCGACCTTCCATTCCGGTGGCCATCATGGCCGCCTTGCTGGCATGGGCTGGCGTGGACGTGCACCATGCACTCATCGAGCTAGCGACCGCTCCATCGTCACCCAAGCTGGAGGTGTGCGTAACCGTGCACTTGAGTTGGAGCTACGAGCTAGTTCCTCTTGAGCCGCCGTGCCATGCGCAAACCTGACCGGTTGCACATTTAGCTCCTTCGCTGGCGTCCACAATGTGGGAGAGCATGAGCTCGCGCACCGTCAACGTTCGTTACAGTGACGTCCGGCAGGATGTACACGACGCAGCGCGCATACATCGACTACATGGACCAGTGGGCCACGACAAGATGAGGGTGTCATTCCCATCTCTTCGGAGAAACTGATGCAAAGCTAACTCAACAGATGTTTTTGGTTAGGTACTGTGCCTTCACATAGAAGCTGCTTTGAAGCAGACAGACGGGTGGATGGATTTTTAGGAGCAAGCTCACGTACGTAGGGCTACCGCATGCTCTGGACACATTGAGCGGGGCATGGAGCAAGGCCGGCAACTGGGAGCTGTCATTCAATGGATGCGCGAGTACGCCCCAGAGCACGGCCTCTGACTCGGCACCTTGGACCTGTGCGCACTGCCAGCAGCACGACGCACTTGCTACGTGACCAGCGGCATGACACACTGTGTTCTAGGTGAGGAGATGGATAGGGCAGAGGGGATTTTTCTTTATTAAGGGATGGAGAGGCTGGCGTGGCAGTCAATAATCTGGTCAAAGTCAACAATCCTGGTCTTTGGATGCCACATCATCAAGTCCCGTCCTTAAACTGTACGGAGGTTCATTTAGACTGGGATTGACGAGGTCAGGGTACCGATTTCAAGGATTTAAACATCGAGGTTTATTTATGTCATGTTCTACAACCTCAGGGTTCAAAACAAACTTCACGCCACCACCACTGCATCGCGTCGTTGTGGCTTTGTTTCTTACTGTATTGCATTTCATTCCAGCTGATAAAGACGCGTGTGATCCCTTTGCTCACCTTTTGCATCATTTTCGTAGTTTACGTACCATGCATGACCCAACCTACCAAACTTATAATAAGTGTTACACTTCACAAGTTCAAAATGAGAAACTGGAACATGTACAGTCCCATTCATGTTGCACCCCAGACGGTCGTTCCGGCCCGCCGCTCAATGCACATTGGCTAGGCATATCACTTACATGTGGGACCGCATGTAAGGAAAGCGATGATGGCCGAAATTGGCAAAAATCCCCCGCTTATCACACGGGAAAAGCCCAGCGCTAGCATTTTCAATCGTTATTTCTATTTTCTGAGGGAAAAATCATTATTTCTATCTATCGGTCGTACCAGGAGCAGAACCAAATGTTACAACTTAGTACAAGTTCAAAAGGAAAAGCATGCCATGTTCGCGTCACGCCCCCACACGCTTGGTCCAGCACGCCGCTCGAGGGGGGAACGCGTTCTGTCTTGCATTTTCACTTACAGGTGGGACCGCACTTGAGCAAACAGACTATCGACAAACCCCCACCCCGCCCGCCGCGCGATGGCTAAGTTAGAGAAACGAGGAGGAAGAAGAGATAGCTGTAGCACAGACTCCAAGAAATTTGGTGTCAGATGGGACTCGTGGTGGTGGCATGTGTCGTACACCTGGACGTGAATGCTTGTTCTGGCCCATGCCACCCCACTATATCGATGTATTGGTTATGTAGAGCGAACACATTAGTATCTCTCCAGGAGTACGGTACCACTAGTACTAGTTTTATTAACATATGGACCATCTTACACTATGGCCAAATTACCCGGAGTCCGTGCTTGGCCCTCCTCTTTCTCTCTTCTCAGCCAGCCAATAGACGCACGGAGTGTGCCCAACGTCGGTTTGCTCACATTCGGTCCCACATGTTAGTGAAAATGCAAGACGAGGCACATTCATTGGGTGAGCGGCGTGCCTGACCGACTGTGTGGGGTGAGATGCGTACGCGATAGGCATGTTGTAATTGTACGTGACAGGCTGGAAGTTGACGAAGATGATCCCACCGTCCATTTTTCATACAACGGCCCAAGCCAAATCGACTAGCTACAAAAAATTATTCAGGCGACTGTCATCTAGCCACGCCCCTAGTTTCCAAAGGAAAATATCCATCCACTCCATTTTTGGCGGGTATACTAGAATATATATATATATAACCTATTGCAATGCACGAACAATTATGTATTGGGGAAAAATATTTTGCCGCATCACAGCACCCACTCTGAGAAACAACTCGAAAACCATTCATAAATTAAGTAAGTTTATCACATGCATACCATTTAGTATTACATACAACAAGTCAGTAACGCACAACAACAACAAGGATACATTCTAAATACTAATTTTTTATCACAAAAAAAAATCAAGAAATAAAATGAACTTCAGGTCGACCAATCCTCGGCGTTGGAAATGCTTGCTTTGAACCAGAAGTGAGACTATGGGTAGGGCCAGCTATTGCAAATATTTAGACCAACGCAAGACTCACCACCCAGGATGAAGCGGCCTATATGAAGAGTATGCAAACTGTGATAGCCAGCGTAGGGAACCATAGCAATGTCCGAGGTATAGATACAGTTGCTTCTCATAAATGTAACGTTGTGCCAACAACAGCTGGATCACCTTTCACCATCATTGGATAGTTTTGTCCAAGGAAAAGCGAGTAATCTTCAAGACTATCAATATTGAACCAGGGAGAAGGTGCCCCCCCCCCCCCCCCCCCCCCCCCCCCCCCCCCCCCCCCCCCCCCCCCCCCCCCCCCCCCCCCCCCCCCCCCCCCCCCCCCCCCCCCCCCCCCCCCCCCCCCCCCCCCCCCCCCCCCCCCCCCCCCCCCCCCCCCCCCCCCCCCCCCCCCCCCCCCCCCCCCCCCCCCCCCCCCCCCCCCCCCCCCCCCCCCCCCCCCCCCCCCCCCCCCCCCCCCCCCCCCCCCCCCCCCCCCCCCCCCCCCCCCCCCCCCCCCCCCCCCCCCCCCCCCCCCCCCCCCCCCCCCCCCCCCCCCCCCCCCCCCCCCCCCCCCCCCCCCCCCCCCCCCCCCCCCCCCCCCCCCCCCATGATCCGGCAACCCCGGAGTGACAATAGTCGGGACCACTCCCGGTGATGACCACAGTTTGAGGAGTTCTTGTATTCACCGTGTGTTAATGCTTTGTTCTGGTTCTCTATTAAAAGGAGGCCTTAATATCCCTTAGTTTCCAATATGGACCCCGCTGCCACGGGAGGGTAGGCCAAAAGATGTCATGCAAGTTTTTTTCCATAAGAACGTATGACTATTTACGGAATGCATGAAGGAAATATGCCCTAGAGGCAATAATAAAGTTGTTATTTTATATTTCCTTATATCATGATAAATGTTTATTATTCATGCTAGAATTGTATTAACCGGAAACTTGATATATGTGTGGATACATAGACAAAACACCGTGTCCCTAGTAAGCCTCTACTAGACTAGCTCGTTAATCAAAGATGGTTAAGTTTCCTAACCATAGACATGTGTTGTCATTTGATGAACGGGATCACATCATTAGGAGAATGATGTGATGGACAAGACCCATCCGTTAGCTTAGCATATTGATCGTTTAGTTTTACTGCTATAGCTTTCTTCATGACATATACATATTCCTTTGACTATGAGATTATGCAACTCCGGGATACCGGAGGAATACCTTGTGTGCTATCAAACATCACAACGTAACTGGGTGATCATAAAGATGCTCTACAGGTATCTCCGAAGGTGTTTGTTGGGTTGGCATAGATCGAGATTAGGATTTGTCACTTCGAGTATCGAAGAGGTACCTCTGGGCCCTCTCGGTAATGCACATCATAAGAAGCCTTGCAAGCAATGTGACTAATGAGTTAGTTGCGGGATGATGCATTACGGAATGAGTAAAGAGACTTGCTGGTAACGAGATTGAACTAGCTATGAAGATACCGACGATCGAATCTCGGGCAAGTAACATACCGATGACAAAGGGAACAACGTATGTTGTCATTGCGGTATGACTGATAAAGATCTTCATAGAATATGTGGGAACCAATATGAGCATCCAGGTTCCGCTGTTGGTTATTAACCGGAGAGGTGTCTCGGTCATGTCTACATAGTTCTCGAACCCGTAGGGTCCGCAGGCTTAACGTTCGATGACGATTTTGTATTATATGAGTTATGTGATTGGTGACCGAATGTTATTCGGAGTCCCGGATGAGATCACGGACATGACGAGGAGTCTCGAAATGGTCGAGAGATAAAGATTGATATTTAGGACGATGGTATTCGGACACCGGATGTGTTTCGGGATGCACCGGGTACTTATCGGGTCACCGGAAGGGGTTCCGGACAACCCCGGCAAAAGATATGGGCCTTATGGGCCAAGAGGGGAACACACCAGCCACAAAGGGGCTGGTGCGCCCCCCCCCCGGGGGGGGGGGGGGGGGGGGGGGGGGGGGGGGGGGGGGGGGGGGGGGGGGGGGGGGGGGGCCTTCCCCCTCTTCCCTTCCTACTCCGAATAGGAATAGGAAAGGGGGGAGGCCGAATTGGGAGGACCCCAAGTAGGATTCCTCCTACTTGGGGCACCCCCTTGGCTGCCTCTTCTCCTCTCCAACCTATATATATGTGGGGGGGCACCGCTAGAACACACAACAAACATTGTTAGCCATGTGCGGCGCCCCCCTCCACAGTTTACGCCTCCGGTCATATTGTCGTAGTGCTTAGGCGAAGCCCTGCGCGGATCACTTCACGATCACTGTCATCATGCCATCGTGCTGAAGAAACTCTCCCTCGACACTTTGCTGGATCAAGAGTTCGAGGGACGTCATCGAGCTGAACATGTGCAGAACTCGGAAGTACCGTACGTTCGGTGCTTGATCGGTCGGAACGAGAAGAAGTTCGACTACATCAACCGCGTTGTCAAACGTTTCCACTTTCGGTCTACGAGGGTACGTGGACACACTCTCCCCCTCTCATTGCTATGCATCTCCTAGATAGATCTTGCGTGAGCGTAGGAATTTTTTTGAAATTGCATGCTACGTTCACCAACAGTGGCATCCGAGCCAGGTCTATGCGTAGATGATATGCACGAATAGAACACAAAGAGTTGTGGGTGATGATAGTCATACTGCTTACCACCAACCTCTTATTTTTATTCGGTGGTATTGTTGGAGCACACTAGTATCCATCCTGAATACCCTACAATGGATGTTGGAATAGGTCCAGAGAGTGTGACCATGGGAGACAACACCTGCTTCCTCTGCAACATCAACAGTGCCCTGTATACAGACAAGAAGAGGTGATCCATTGGAATAAGTAGCTAGGTGCTACTAAGTAGGTAGGCCCTGCTCGTGATCATCACAATCGTCATCTCCCCATTGGTTATAAATTTTTCCAAGTAGCGGTGGGGGATTGTTGACAGGACCAAACACAAGAAGGTTAATTAGTACGGGGATACTAACTCGCATGCATGATGAATGAAACAATTCTAATTATGATGGAAGGCAAACATACTGAAACAACAAGGATCCCATGCAAAAACAGTGCCAGAAGTGGTGGCAGCAAACACAAGACGCTCGTGTTGAATTGCATCACAGTACACATCCGTGTATAGAAACTGATTTTGAAGCAATATCCATCGAGGCGTAGAAGGACGACAACAAGCTTGTTGAAGATAGCGACAACATGATAGTTCGTATAATTTCAAGAGCGGCTGGGAACTCGACGAATTGCTATCTTCTGTAGACGACAGTCACCATGATTGTATTTGAACGTACGTAGAGTATCGCTGTGCTCAACCTCAGGGCCGTCTGAGATTTTTGGAAGTGGAATCCGGTGATGAGTGTACGCATTCACAAGTTCCCACTCGCAGTTGTACCCAATATAAACAATCAAATCTCCATTTGTGCCTGCCCGGGCCTTATGCTTAAGCGATGGCATCTTAACATCACACGGATCATTATCAAGCGGCATCAACTTGTACAAGGCGAGCCTTCCGTCTTACCCGGGCGAGCGAGCAGGGTCATGGCGAAGAAGATAGGGGAGATCAAACCGCTCTTGAAACCCTTGGTTTGTTTGTAATGATCTTATTTGCTGAGTCGAGAATGACCTTCAACGAACCTGCCATGCTAGCCATGGTGATGACGTCGCACCGATCAATGAGTTCCTCCACCACGTCATCTTTCAGATTGGGGCAAGAATAACAGGGTCGGGTCCTGTGTCTTCCCTCTATCGAGAAGATGTAAAATGGCAGAAGGAAGAGTCAAGGCAAATGGAGGGAAGAAAGAGCGTGCGACAACAGTTCCAAATTGAGAGGGAAAGGCGAAGAGGCGGTGGACGGTTGATACGTCATTTTGCATCAAGTTTTCCTACTGTTATTTATAATGATTTTGGTCATTATTTCACTTTAAGATACAATTCTAATGCCTTTTCTCTCTTAGTTTGCAAGATTTACATGGAGAGGGAAATTACCAGCAGCTGGAATTCTGGCTAGCCTCCGGTGCCCATCTTCTGCTATATGAAGGGTTTTTTCCTAGAAAAAATAAGAGAAGGTTTTCTTGAGGTGGAACCTGGGCAGGAGCACTTTTGCTCTCCAGTGGAGTGATTCCATCGGGGAACTTCCCTCCGGGAATCGAAGCCATCGACATCACCAACGATCCTCTCATCGTGGGAGGACCAATCTTCATCAACATCTTCACCAGCACCATCTCATCTCAAACCCTAGTTCATTGATACGTCTCCAACGTATCTACTTTTTCTAACGCTTTTCCTCTTGTTTTGGACTCTAATTTGCATGATTTGAATGGAACTAACCCGGACTGACGCTGTTTTCAGCAGAACTACCATGGTGTTGTTTTTGTGCAGAAATAAAATTTCTCGGAATGGAACGAAACTTTGTGAGGATTTTTTATATAATAAAAGAGAATTTTTGGAGCCAAGAACCAACGAAGGGGGGCACCTGGGTGGGCACAACCCACCAGGGCGCGCCCCCCTCCAGGCGTGCCCATGTGGGTTGTCCCCACCTGGTGGCCCCGCAGACCCTGAAACTGACTCTATAAAATCCTATTTTTCCAGAAAAAATCAGGGAGAAAGAATTATCGCGTTTCACGAGACGGAGCCGCCGTCACCTCCTGTTCTTCATCGGGAGGCCAGATCTGGAGTCCGTTTGGGGCTCCGGAGAGAGGGATCTTCGATCTTTGTCATCACCAACCCTTCTCCATCGCCAATTCCATGATACTCCCCACCGGGAGTGAGTAATTCCTTCGTAGGCTCGCTGGTCGGTGAGGAGTGGGGGGGGGGGGGGGGGGGGGGGGGGGGGGGGGGGGGGGGGGGGGGGGGGGGGGGGGGGGGGGGGGGGGGGGGGGGGGGGGGGGGGGGGGGGGGGGGGGGGGGGGGGGGGGGGGGGGGGGGGGGGGGGGGGGGGGGGGGGGGGGGGGGGGGGGGGGGGGGGGGGGGGGGGGGGGGGGGGGGGGGGGGGGGGGGGGGGGGGGGGGGGGGGGGGGGGGGGGGGGGGGGGGGGGGGGGGGGGGGGGGGGGGGGGGGGGGGGGGGGGGGGGGGGGGGGGGGGGGGGGGGGGGGGGGGGGGGGGGGGGGGGGGGGGGGGGGGGGGGGGGGGGGGGGGGGGGGGGGGGGGGGGGGGGGGGGGGGGGGGGGGGGGGGGGGGGGGGGGGGGGGGGGGGGGGGGGGGGGGGGGGGGGGGGGGGGGGGGGGGGGGGGGGGGGGGGGGGGGGGGGGGGGGGGGGGGGGGGGGGGGGGGGGGGGGGGGGGGGGGGGGGGGGGGGGGGGGGGGGGGGGGGGGGGGGGGGGGGGGGGGGGGGGGGGGGGGGGGGGGGGGGGGGGGGGGGGGGGGGGGGGGGGGGGGGGGGGGGGGGGGGGGGGGGGGGGGGGGGGGGGGGGGGGGGGGGGGGGGGGGGGGGGGGGGGGGGGGGGGGGGGGGGGGGGGGGGGGGGGGGGGGGGGGGGGGGGGGGGGGGGGGGGGGGGGGGGGGGGGGGGGGGGGGGGGGGGGGGGGGGGGGGGGGGGGGGGGGGGGGGGGGGGGGGGGGGGGGGGGGGGGGGGGGGGGGGGGGGGGGGGGGGGGGGGGGGGGGGGGGGGGGGGGGGGGGGGGGGGGGGGGGGGGGGGGGGGGGGGGGGGGGGGGGGGGGGGGGGGGGGGGGGGGGGGGGGGGGGGGGGGGGGGGGGGGGGGGGGGGGGGGGGGGGGGGGGGGGGGGGGGGGGGGGGGGGGGGGGGGGGGGGGGGGGGGGGGGGGGGGGGGGGGGGGGGGGGGGGGGGGGGGGGGGGGGGGGGGGGGGGGGGGGGGGGGGGGGGGGGGGGGGGGGGGGGGGGGGGGGGGGGGGGGGGGGGGGGGGGGGGGGGGGGGGGGGGGGGGGGGGGGGGGGGGGGGGGGGGGGGGGGGGGGGGGGGGGGGGGGGGGGGGGGGGGGGGGGGGGGGGGGGGGGGGGGGGGGGGGGGGGGGGGGGGGGGGGGGGGGGGGGGGGGGGGGGGGGGGGGGGGGGGGGGGGGGGGGGGGGGGGGGGGGGGGGGGGGGGGGGGGGGGGGGGGGGGGGGGGGGGGGGGGGGGGGGGGGGGGGGGGGGGGGGGGGGGGGGGGGGGGGGGGGGGGGGGGGGGGGGGGGGGGGGGGGGGGGGGGGGGGGGGGGGGGGGGGGGGGGGGGGGGGGGGGGGGGGGGGGGGGGGGGGGGGGGGGGGGGGGGGGGGGGGGGGGGGGGGGGGGGGGGGGGGGGGGGGGGGGGGGGGGGGGGGGGGGGGGGGGGGGGGGGGGGGGGGGGGGGGCATTATCAATACATATTCCATCTGTCATCATACCATGTTTTTCCACTCAAATGTTGTTCTTGTGCATCATACATCAAAAAGGAAGAGGGTGATTGCTGAACCTGAAGGAGCACCAGCAAAGTCCTTGAAAAATGTGGTTGTGCCGGAGAAATCAGACAGCACCCCACTTATATTGGTTGTACAACCAGTGACACAAAATGTAGGACCGACTCCAGCAGACTGTACCCATACTTCACTGGCCACACCACTAGCCCCACCACACAGGACCTGCACTCCAGCAAAAGGTATGCCAATTTCAGTTGCCATAGCACCAGCCGTACCACAAAAAAATCCCACTCCAGCAAAAAGTATAGCAAGTCCACCGGCCAAAGACCTATCCCAACTGCAGAGACGGCCAATTCCTGCAGATTGGAACCCCATTCCAGTTATTCCCAGTTTAAAAGACAATGCTTTCAATGTTGTTAGGGACTACGTGCATATATTCCCATCATGGGAAGATTATAGTGAAGACAAACACCATTTTCACATCTTCCTGTCCCACTTACGTGTAAGTGCTATTATTCATGGTGATTATTTTCCTGTTTTCTGCTGATTGAACACATCAATGATTTACATTACATTGTTGTAAGTGGGCAAGGGTCAATCTAGATAGTCATGCCGAGCAAAGCTTGCTTGTGCTTTTCAAGGAAGCATTGCAGCAGTATCGGTGTTACCTGAGGAAATCACACTTTGATGGCAAGTCTATAAACAAATTTCCGGTGAAGTCTCCTGTGCTAAATTTAGAAGACATTGAATGGAAAAACCTTGTTATGCACTGGCCTCGTTCCCAGGATGAGGTACTGTCTATGAAATCACATGACAATTTGAACTTCTACTTTTCCGCATGTGCTTTACGGATCTTTTTTGCAGGAAATCTGCTCGAAGAAGAATTCTGGTTTGAAAAGAACGACAGGATATCGCAAATATGCTGCCCGCTGCTTTGCTCTTGTTAGTACCTGTTGTCCTGTATCACTGTACTTGCATACATACCTGGTTCATTATGTGACTGCAGTATGCATGATAGCTTGCTTATCAATTGTTCGCTCCAAATTATCTGATCTATATAAATGGTTACATTAGTGTAGAATATATCCAATGCCAATGAAATTTTTTAGCTCTGCATTGTTCTTGTAAGTACTTGTTGTCCTTTATTAGTGTACTTATATTGACAGGTAGTTGTTCATGTACCATCACTCTGCAGCTTATTTTCCTTTGCCCTCCATTTTCTACACATCAGATCTATATTTACTCTTACCATAAGGTTGGATAACACCGATGGTACTGAAGAAGTTTAGCTGTGCATTGCTCTTGGTTTTACTTTTTGCCTGTATCACTGTACTTACATTTATAGCTACTTGGTTATGTAGCATCAGGGGGGGGGGGGGGGGGGGGGGGGGGGGGGGGGGGGGGGGGGGGGGGGGGGGGGGGGGGGGGGGGGGGGGGGGGGGGGGGGGGGGGGGGGGGGGGGGGGGGGGGGGGGGGGGGGGGGGGGGGGGGGGGGGGGGGGGGGGGGGGGGGGGGGGGGGGGGGGGGGGGGGGGGGGGGGGGGGGGGGGGGGGGGGGGGGGGGGGGGGGGGGGGGGGGGGGGGGGGGGGGGGGGGGGGGGGGGGGGGGGGGGGGGGGGGGGGGGGGGGGGGGGGGGGGGGGGGGGGGGGGGGGGGGGGGGGGGGGGGGGGGGGGGGGGGGGGGGGGGGGGGGGGGGGGGGGGGGGGGGGGGGGGGGGGGGGGGGGGGGGGGGGGGGGGGGGGGGGGGGGGGGGGGGGGGGGGGGGGGGGGGGGGGGGGGGGGGGGGGGGGGGGGGGGGGGGGGGGGGGGGGGGGGGGGGGGGGGGGGGGGGGGGGGGGGGGGGGGGGGGGGGGGGGGGGGGGGGGGGGGGGGG
Source organism: Thinopyrum obtusiflorum (assembly GCA_036873465.1). NCBI lineage: Eukaryota > Viridiplantae > Streptophyta > Magnoliopsida > Poales > Poaceae > Thinopyrum > Thinopyrum obtusiflorum. Next base: position 7,850 of record JAAAWM010010298.1, on the reverse strand, counting down.
GGGGGGGGGGGGGGGGGGGGGGGGGGGGGGGGGGGGGGGGGGGGGGGGGGGGGGGGGGGGGGGGGGGGGGGGGGGGGGGGGGGGGGGGGGGGGGGGGGGGGGGGGGGGGGGGGGGGGGGGGGGGGGGGGGGGGGGGGGGGGGGGGGGGGGGGGGGGGGGGGGGGGGGGGGGGGGGGGGGGGGGGGTAAGTGGGGTGCTGTCTGATTTCTCCGGCACCACCACGTTTTTCAAGGACTTTACTGGTGCTCCTTCAGGTTCGGCAATCACCCTCTTCCTTTTTATGTCTGATGCACAAGAACAACATTTGAGTGGAAAAACATGGTATGATGACAGATGAAATATGTATTGATAATGGATGGGCATGGCATCTCGACATATATGATGAGTAAAATAAGCAGATGGCGATGCAACAAAGTAGAAGAAATTCAAGACAACATATGCAAGATACCCGCAATCAATAAAACATTGCCAAATTAGAACAGGCACCTTGATGGGTGAACAGGACAGGCCATCTGCCTTTGACTCCTCGAGGTTAGAATAGTCATTAGGATCATATTCTGAACAAGAATCAACGGGTGGGGAGCGTATGAGTTTCATTGCATCTAGAATGGCACTCAATGCCTTGGTGCCAATTTTGTAAGTCATTGCAGTGTTTAGCTTCAAGAGTGGACTGATGCTAGTGCGACACAAAGCAGCTACATAGATCATAGTGTAGATATAACAGGAAAACCTTAAGCATCAGAGTAAAATCAGCAAAGTGGAACTTGCTGGAATATATGTGCTAGTATTGCCGATACGGCTAGAGAGGCTTCGGATACTAGCTCTCTTCAAGTGAAGGTGCGGTACTGTTAATATCAGTGTAACTCTCAAAGGCGACACAGCTCCCCACATTTCCTTGCTATTCTTATGGGATTCAAGTGGGCAGGCCACTACAAATCCTATTCCTATGTTTACAAGATCCTACGAACCAAAGAGGCTCAAAGTGTCCATCACAACCGACCGTATAGACCTCTGCACTGCAAATGTCCCTGCTCATCTTCAGTACAAGGAACATACTATACTACTATCATACTCCCTCCGTTCCAAAGTATAAGTCTTGGTAGAGATTTCCACTATGGATCACATACAGATGTATCCAGATACATTTTAGAGTGTAGATTCACTCATTTTGCTCCATATGTAGTCCATGGTAGTATCTATACAAAGAATTGTATTTAGGAACGGAGAGAGTACATATTAAAGAAGAACGGAAGAGGAACATGGTAAAGAAGAGCAAGCAGATTTTGGATAATAAAATGTTGGTTGCACAGTGCCCACACATGATGAACCAGAGCGCATTAAGAATGCAACTCCCAGCTGTCTCTCGACTATTTCAGGCGGTTGGATGAAGATCCTATGTCTCCTAACCCTTCTTCTTCCTCGTCTCTGATTCTTCCCATACAGAACACCGCACGGGCCACCGGCCGGAGGGGGGGGGGGGGGGGGGGGGGGGGGGGGGGGGGGGGGGGGGGGGGGGGGGGGGGGGGGGGGGGGGGGGGGGGGGGGGGGGGGGGGGGGGGGGGGGGGGGGGGGGGGGGGGGGGGGGGGGGGGGGGGGGGGGGGGGGGGGGGGGGGGGGGGGGGGGGGGGGGGGGGGGGGGGGGGGGGGGGGGGGGGGGGGGGGGGGGGGGGGGGGGGGGGGGGGGGGGGGGGGGGGGGGGGGGGGGGGGGGGGGGGGGGGGGGGGGGGGGGGGGGGGGGGGGGGGGGGGGGGGGGGGGGGGGGGGGGGGGGGGGGGGGGGGGGGGGGGGGGGGGGGGGGGGGGGGGGGGGGGGGGGGGGGGGGGGGGGGGGGGGGGGGGGGGGGGGGGGGGGGGGGGGGGGGGGGGGGGGGGGGGGGGGGGGGGGGGGGGGGGGGGGGGGGGGGGGGGGGGGGGGGGGGGGGGGGGGGGGGGGGGGGGGGGGGGGGGGGGGGGGGGGGGGGGGGGGGGGGGGGGGGGGGGGGGGGGGGGGGGGGGGGGGGGGGGGGGGGGGGGGGGGGGGGGGGGGGGGGGGGGGGGGGGGGGGGGGGGGGGGGGGGGGGGGGGGGGGGGGGGGGGGGGGGGGGGGGGGGGGGGGGGGGGGGGGGGGGGGGGGGGGGGGGGGGGGGGGGGGGGGGGGGGGGGGGGGGGGGGGGGGGGGGGGGGGGGGGGGGGGGGGGGGGGGGGGGGGGGGGGGGGGGGGGGGGGGGGGGGGGGGGGGGGGGGGGGGGGGGGGGGGGGGGGGGGGGGGGGGGGGGGGGGGGGGGGGGGGGGGGGGGGGGGGGGGGGGGGGGGGGGGGGGGGGGGGGGGGGGGGGGGGGGGGGGGGGGGGGGGGGGGGGGGGGGGGGGGGGGGGGGGGGGGGGGGGGGGGGGGGGGGGGGGGGGGGGGGGGGGGGGGGGGGGGGGGGGGGGGGGGGGGGGGGGGGGGGGGGGGGGGGGGGGGGGGGGGGGGGGGGGGGGGGGGGGGGGGGGGGGGGGGGGGGGGGGGGGGGGGGGGGGGGGGGGGGGGGGGGGGGGGGGGGGGGGGGGGGGGGGGGGGGGGGGGGGGGGGGGGGGGGGGGGGGGGGGGGGGGGGGGGGGGGGGGGGGGGGGGGGGGGGGGGGGGGGGGGGGGGGGGGGGGGGGGGGGGGGGGGGGGGGGGGGGGGGGGGGGGGGGGGGGGGGGGGGGGGGGGGGGGGGGGGGGGGGGGGGGGGGGGGGGGGGGGGGGGGGGGGGGGGGGGGGGGGGGGGGGGGGGGGGGGGGGGGGGGGGGGGGGGGGGGGGGGGGGGGGGGGGGGGGGGGGGGGGGGGGGGGGGGGGGGGGGGGGGGGGGGGGGGGGGGGGGGGGGGGGGGGGGGGGGGGGGGGGGGGGGGGGGGGGGGGGGGGGGGGGGGGGGGGGGGGGGGGGGGGGGGGGGGGGGGGGGGGGGGGGGGGGGGGGGGGGGGGGGGGGGGGGGGGGGGGGGGGGGGGGGGGGGGGGGGGGGGGGGGGGGGGGGGGGGGGGGGGGGGGGGGGGGGGGGGGGGGGGGGGGGGGGGGGGGGGGGGGGGGGGGGGGGGGGGGGGGGGGGGGGGGGGGGGGGGGGGGGGGGGGGGGGGGGGGGGGGGGGGGGGGGGGGGGGGGGGGGGGGGGGGGGGGGGGGGGGGGGGGGGGGGGGGGGGGGGGGGGGGGGGGGGGGGGGGGGGGGGGGGGGGGGGGGGGGGGGGGGGGGGGGGGGGGGGGGGGGGGGGGGGGGGGGGGGGGGGGGGGGGGGGGGGGGGGGGGGGGGGGGGGGGGGGGGGGGGGGGGGGGGGGGGGGGGGGGGGGGGGGGGGGGGGGGGGGGGGGGGGGGGGGGGGGGGGGGGGGGGGGGGGGGGGGGGGGGGGGGGGGGGGGGGGGGGGGGGGGGGGGGGGGGGGGGGGGGGGGGGGGGGGGGGGGGGGGGGGGGGGGGGGGGGGGGGGGGGGGGGGGGGGGGGGGGGGGGGGGGGGGGGGGGGGGGGGGGGGGGGGGGGGGGGGGGGGGGGGGGGGGGGGGGGGGGGGGGGGGGGGGGGGGGGGGGGGGGGGGGGGGGGGGGGGGGGGGGGGGGGGGGGGGGGGGGGGGGGGGGGGGGGGGGGGGGGGGGGGGGGGGGGGGGGGGGGGGGGGGGGGGGGGGGGGGGGGGGGGGGGGGGGGGGGGGGGGGGGGGGGGGGGGGGGGGGGGGGGGGGGGGGGGGGGGGGGGGGGGGGGGGGGGGGGGGGGGGGGGGGGGGGGGGGGGGGGGGGGGGGGGGGGGGGGGGGGGGGGGGGGGGGGGGGGGGGGGGGGGGGGGGGGGGGGGGGGGGGGGGGGGGGGGGGGGGGGGGGGGGGGGGGGGGGGGGGGGGGGGGGGGGGGGGGGGGGGGGGGGGGGGGGGGGGGGGGGGGGGGGGGGGGGGGGGGGGGGGGGGGGGGGGGGGGGGGGGGGGGGGGGGGGGGGGGGGGGGGGGGGGGGGGGGGGGGGGGGGGGGGGGGGGGGGGGGGGGGGGGGGGGGGGGGGGGGGGGGGGGGGGGGGGGGGGGGGGGGGGGGGGGGGGGGGGGGGGGGGGGGGGGGGGGGGGGGGGGGGGGGGGGGGGGGGGGGGGGGGGGGGGGGGGGGGGGGGGGGGGGGGGGGGGGGGGGGGGGGGGGGGGGGGGGGGGGGGGGGGGGGGGGGGGGGGGGGGGGGGGGGGGGGGGGGGGGGGGGGGGGGGGGGGGGGGGGGGGGGGGGGGGGGGGGGGGGGGGGGGGGGGGGGGGGGGGGGGGGGGGGGGGGGGGGGGGGGGGGGGGGGGGGGGGGGGGGGGGGGGGGGGGGGGGGGGGGGGGGGGGGGGGGGGGGGGGGGGGGGGGGGGGGGGGGGGGGGGGGGGGGGGGGGGGGGGGGGGGGGGGGGGGGGGGGGGGGGGGGGGGGGGGGGGGGGGGGGGGGGGGGGGGGGGGGGGGGGGGGGGGGGGGGGGGGGGGGGGGGGGGGGGGGGGGGGGGGGGGGGGGGGGGGGGGGGGGGGGGGGGGGGGGGGGGGGGGGGGGGGGGGGGGGGGGGGGGGGGGGGGGGGGGGGGGGGGGGGGGGGGGGGGGGGGGGGGGGGGGGGGGGGGGGGGGGGGGGGGGGGGGGGGGGGGGGGGGGGGGGGGGGGGGGGGGGGGGGGGGGGGGGGGGGGGGGGGGGGGGGGGGGGGGGGGGGGGGGGGGGGGGGGGGGGGGGGGGGGGGGGGGGGGGGGGGGGGGGGGGGGGGGGGGGGGGGGGGGGGGGGGGGGGGGGGGGGGGGGGGGGGGGGGGGGGGGGGGGGGGGGGGGGGGGGGGGGGGGGGGGGGGGGGGGGGGGGGGGGGGGGGGGGGGGGGGGGGGGGGGGGGGGGGGGGGGGGGGGGGGGGGGGGGGGGGGGGGGGGGGGGGGGGGGGGGGGGGGGGGGGGGGGGGGGGGGGGGGGGGGGGGGGGGGGGGGGGGGGGGGGGGGGGGGGGGGGGGGGGGGGGGGGGGGGGGGGGGGGGGGGGGGGGGGGGGGGGGGGGGGGGGGGGGGGGGGGGGGGGGGGGGGGGGGGGGGGGGGGGGGGGGGGGGGGGGGGGGGGGGGGGGGGGGGGGGGGGGGGGGGGGGGGGGGGGGGGGGGGGGGGGGGGGGGGGGGGGGGGGGGGGGGGGGGGGGGGGGGGGGGGGGGGGGGGGGGGGGGGGGGGGGGGGGGGGGGGGGGGGGGGGGGGGGGGGGGGGGGGGGGGGGGGGGGGGGGGGGGGGGGGGGGGGGGGGGGGGGGGGGGGGGGGGGGGGGGGGGGGGGGGGGGGGGGGGGGGGGGGGGGGGGGGGGGGGGGGGGGGGGGGGGGGGGGGGGGGGGGGGGGGGGGGGGGGGGGGGGGGGGGGGGGGGGGGGGGGGGGGGGGGGGGGGGGGGGGGGGGGGGGGGGGGGGGGGGGGGGGGGGGGGGGGGGGGGGGGGGGGGGGGGGGGGGGGGGGGGGGGGGGGGGGGGGGGGGGGGGGGGGGGGGGGGGGGGGGGGGGGGGGGGGGGGGGGGGGGGGGGGGGGGGGGGGGGGGGGGGGGGGGGGGGGGGGGGGGGGGGGGGGGGGGGGGGGGGGGGGGGGGGGGGGGGGGGGGGGGGGGGGGGGGGGGGGGGGGGGGGGGGGGGGGGGGGGGGGGGGGGGGGGGGGGGGGGGGGGGGGGGGGGGGGGGGGGGGGGGGGGGGGGGGGGGGGGGGGGGGGGGGGGGGGGGGGGGGGGGGGGGGGGGGGGGGGGGGGGGGGGGGGGGGGGGGGGGGGGGGGGGGGGGGGGGGGGGGGGGGGGGGGGGGGGGGGGGGGGGGGGGGGGGGGGGGGGGGGGGGGGGGGGGGGGGGGGGGGGGGGGGGGGGGGGGGGGGGGGGGGGGGGGGGGGGGGGGGGGGGGGGGGGGGGGGGGGGGGGGGGGGGGGGGGGGGGGGGGGGGGGGGGGGGGGGGGGGGGGGGGGGGGGGGGGGGGGGGGGGGGGGGGGGGGGGGGGGGGGGGGGGGGGGGGGGGGGGGGGGGGGGGGGGGGGGGGGGGGGGGGGGGGGGGGGGGGGGGGGGGGGGGGGGGGGGGGGGGGGGGGGGGGGGGGGGGGGGGGGGGGGGGGGGGGGGGGGGGGGGGGGGGGGGGGGGGGGGGGGGGGGGGGGGGGGGGGGGGGGGGGGGGGGGGGGGGGGGGGGGGGGGGGGGGGGGGGGGGGGGGGGGGGGGGGGGGGGGGGGGGGGGGGGGGGGGGGGGGGGGGGGGGGGGGGGGGGGGGGGGGGGGGGGGGGGGGGGGGGGGGGGGGGGGGGGGGGGGGGGGGGGGGGGGGGGGGGGGGGGGGGGGGGGGGGGGGGGGGGGGGGGGGGGGGGGGGGGGGGGGGGGGGGGGGGGGGGGGGGGGGGGGGGGGGGGGGGGGGGGGGGGGGGGGGGGGGGGGGGGGGGGGGGGGGGGGGGGGGGGGGGGGGGGGGGGGGGGGGGGGGGGGGGGGGGGGGGGGGGGGGGGGGGGGGGGGGGGGGGGGGGGGGGGGGGGGGGGGGGGGGGGGGGGGGGGGGGGGGGGGGGGGGGGGGGGGGGGGGGGGGGGGGGGGGGGGGGGGGGGGGGGGGGGGGGGGGGGGGGGGGGGGGGGGGGGGGGGGGGGGGGGGGGGGGGGGGGGGGGGGGGGGGGGGGGGGGGGGGGGGGGGGGGGGGGGGGGGGGGGGGGGGGGGGGGGGGGGGGGGGGGGGGGGGGGGGGGGGGGGGGGGGGGGGGGGGGGGGGGGGGGGGGGGGGGGGGGGGGGGGGGGGGGGGGGGGGGGGGGGGGGGGGGGGGGGGGGGGGGGGGGGGGGGGGGGGGGGGGGGGGGGGGGGGGGGGGGGGGGGGGGGGGGGGGGGGGGGGGGGGGGGGGGGGGGGGGGGGGGGGGGGGGGGGGGGGGGGGGGGGGGGGGGGGGGGGGGGGGGGGGGGGGGGGGGGGGGGGGGGGGGGGGGGGGGGGGGGGGGGGGGGGGGGGGGGGGGGGGGGGGGATGAAGAGTGATGCTACATAACCAAGTAGCTATAAATGTAAGTGCAGCGATATAGGCAAAAGGTACAGCCAAGAGCAATGCACAGCTAAACTTCTTCAGTACCAACCTTATGGTAAGAGTAAATATAGATCTGATGTGTAGAAATTGGAGGGCAAAGGAAAATAAGCTGCAGAGTGATGGTACATGAACAACTACCTGTCATTATAAGTACACTAATAAAGGACAGCATGTACTTACAAGAACAATGCAGAGCTAAAAAAACATTGGCATTGGATATATTCTACACTAATGTAACCATTCATACAGATCAGCTAATTTGGAGCGAACAATTGATAAGCAAGCTATCATGCATACTGCTGTCACATAATGAACCAGGTATGTATGCAAGTACAGTGATACAGGACAACAGGTACTAACAAGAGCAAAGCAGCGGGCAGCATATTTGTGATATCTTGTCATTCTTGTCAAAACAGAATTCTTCTTCGAGCAGATTTCCTGCAAAAAAGATCCGTAAGGCACATGCGGAAAAGTAGAAGTTCAAATTGTCATGTGATTTCATAGACAGTACCTCATCCTGGGAACGAGACTAGTGCATAACAGGTTTTTCCATTCAATGTCTTCTAAATTTAGCATAGGAGACTTCACCGGAAATTCGTTTATAGACTTGCCATCAAAGTGTGATTTCCTCAGGTAACACCGATACTGCTGCAATGCTTCCTTGAAAAGCACAAGCAAGCTTTGCTCGTCATGACTATCCACATTGACCCTCGCCTAGTTACAACAATATAATGTAAATCATTGATGTGTTCAATCATCAGAAAACAGGAAAATAATAACCATGAATAATAGCACTTACACGTAAGTTGGACAGGAGAAGTTTACCACAGAATCTTCTTCAAAAGCATTACCTTTATTCTACATTTTGTTAAGAGTAAATATAGATGTGATAATATACGAAAA
>JAAAWM010010297.1:32500-37881 GCA_036873465.1 Thinopyrum obtusiflorum | reverse complement strand
TCCTATAAATGTTGAAACCAATGTTATTGAAACCGTAACCCCGGAGGAATACATAAGGGACACTTTCCGAAACGTTTCAGACTCCGAAAAGGAATAGGTATGTGGTACGATAAGTAAAGCGACTCTAAAATAGTTCTAATGGCAATTTTCTTCCATTTTGGAATATTTAGAAAAATAGAAAAATAAGAAGCAGTCCAGGAAGGACACGAGGGCTCCACGAGGGTGGAGGGCGCGCCCCTACCTCATGGGCACCTCATGTGCTCTCTGGACTCCGTTTCCTTGCACGTTACGTATTTTGGTCGGTAAAAATTCATTATATAACCTTTCGAAGGTTTTGACTCCCGTATCACGCAACTATCCTCTGTTTGTGTTTCGAGTTGTTGCTGCTGTAGATTAGAGCAAGATGTCTTCGCAAGATTCAGTTGGGGGGAGCCGGGTGTCTCATCCGGCACCGAGATCAATGACAAACAACAATGTTGACCATTTTGGGCCAGCAATGGAGGAAGAGACGGAGGTTGATTTGAAGAGGATAGATGCCATGGAGGAGGATCAAGAAGTCATTTCTCGCTTCCGAGCTGGATTCACAATGGGGGAACTGTAGAGCTCGGCTATCCCAAACTCGGTTATCCCTTCCAATGTCAGATTTCTTTCTTATGAGAATATGAAAAAGAGTGTCACTTGTTCTCCCGCGGCTATGCAACACCCTTGGGTGCAGGGAGCTTTGGCTGTTACAGGAAAACTTCGAAAGGAAATAATGGACCTCAAGTAGCAAGTCAATAAGCTCGAGGAGGAGAATCGTATCCTGAGGGGCATCATCGCCAGGAACATCACATCACCATCCCCGAAAAGGGAGATATAATCACATGGGTATGGGCACTCCCCTTGACAACTGCCAAGCTTGGGGGAGTGCCCCGGTATCGTATCACCATCACTTTTATCTTTATCGTTTTTCTTATCTTTACCGTTTTCTTAGTTCAATCCTTTTGATAATATTTTGATATAGTAGAATAAAGTTTTAGTATGATCTATTTGTGAGTTTTGCTTTATGATCCTTCTATGTAATCGAGTCCGTGAGCTATTTATAATAAAGATTAGTATTGAGTAAAGGGCTTTATTATTTTGCCATAATATTGAGTGAATAAAAGAAAAGAGAAAAAAATAAAAAGAAATAAAAGAGATCATATGGATCTTATGGAGAGTAATGAGCTCACATAGAAAGAGTATGATGAATAAAAGTTGTTGAGAGTTGACAAACATAGTTTTGGTCATCATTACAATTAATAGGAAGTATTAAAGAAAGAGAGGTCTTTACATATAAATACACTATCTTGGAAATCTTTTATGATTGTGAGCACTCATTAAAATATGACATAATAAAGAGTTGACATTGGACAAGGAAGACAACATAATGGGTTATGTTTTCTTACATCTGAGATAAATTATATTGTCATGGATCATCCAACATGATTGAGCTTGCCTTTCCCCTCATGCTAGCCAAATTATTTGCACTAAGTAGAGATACTACTTGTGCTTCCAAACACCCTTAAACTAGTTTTGCCATGAGAGTCCACCATACCTACCTATGAATTGAGTAAGATCCCTCAAGTAAGTTTTCATCGGTGCAAGCAATAAAAAATTGCCCTTTAAATATGTATGACTTATTAGTGTGGGAGAAAATAAGCTTTATACGATCGTGTGATATGGAAGAAATAAAAGAGACAGACTGCAAAATAAAGGTCCATATCACAAGTGGCAATATAAAGTGACGTTCTTTCACATTAAGATTTTGTGCATCCAACTATAAAAGCGCATGACAACCTTTGCTTCCCTCCGCGAAGGGCCTATCTTTTACTTTTATCTCCTACCTTGCATAAGAGTCATGGTGATCTTCACCCTTCCTTTTTAAATTTTATCTTTTGGCAAGCACAACATGTTGGAAAGATCCTGGTATATATGGCTAATTGGATGTGAGTTTTCATGAACTATTATCGTTGACATTACCCTTGAGGTAAAACATTGGAAGGCAAAACTATAAGCCCCTATCTTTCTCTGTGTCTGATTAAAACTCCATACCCATAAGTATTGTGTGAGTGTTAGCAATTGTGAAACACTATATGATAGTTGAGTATGTGGACTTGCTGAAAAGCTCTTATATTGACTCTTTTCTATGTTATGATAAATTGCAATTGCTCCAATGACTGAGATTATAGTTTATTAGTTTTCAATGAAGTTTATGATTCATACTTGAAATTGTGATTTAATTGTTACTCTAGCATAAGAGATTATATGACAATAATCATATAAGTTGTTGTTCTAAGAATAATCATGATGCCTTCATGTCCGTATTTTATTTTTATCGACACCTCTATATCTAAACATTTGGACATATTTTTCGATTTCAACTTTCGCTTGAGGACAAGTGAGGTCTAAGCTTGGGGGAGTTGATACGTCTATTTTGCATCATGCTTTTATATCGATATTTATTGCATTATAGGCTGTTATTACACATTATGTCACAATACTTATGCCTATATATTATATAATTAAGACAAAAGACAAATAAGCCGTCATGTTGATCCACATAGATTAAAATATCTCAGCCATTAATTTAGGAATTCAAGGGTCGAGATTTAAAGATATAAACTTTACGGACAAATAACATTGTTAGGTCCAAAATAGTTCAATGTGTCACGTACGTGCTGATATATGGTTTCAACGAAGCCTTAACGATTGGTAGAAAAAACAAGGTAGCAGTCCGATGTAAAAAAAGAGGTAGCAGTCCTGTTTTGATTATAGCATCCCAAAATGCCATTGGTAGACTCAGCCGAGGACTCTAGGAGAACCACTACGCATGCAATAAATTAAGGCACACATGCATGCAGATGATGTACACGTGTGTGTACACGGGAAGAAAGACAGAAAAAAGTCTAGATTAGGAATATATGCTATGTTGATCCAATCACGTATCTGTACTTGGAAATATATAAAGTCCTATTAGGACGTCTTTTTAGGAAACGTGTGGTGCTAGCCTAATCGGGGGCTGCAAAAAAGGAGAACGTATATTCAGCGGTGCATTGCCCTCCGTAAAAACGTGACATCCATGGCTGCATGCTACCTTTCGCCGCCGCCATCGTCTGTTTGCCCTCGATCCTCTCAGGTTCCTCGAGTTTACCATCGATCTTTGTCCTCAATCTCCTAGCTAGACCCTTTTCACTAATTCTCCATGCTGGCTTGCTGGCGTTGAGGTTTTTTTTACGTCGCTCCAGATCCTACAAGTGATTGCCATGAGAGGGGCTTGGTCTCTGCTCTTAGCAACCTATGGCTATGCGTAATGATAGTAACTATGTCTTGATCTGATGTTACTTTGTTGTTGACTACAGGATGCCGCAATTTTTGTTCGAATTTCCTTTGGTTTCATCCCAATTGTTAATCTCACGAACACACGTAATTGTTGAGGTGAAGATTGCACTTTCTCGCTCAATCTGATTCTTTTAAGGTAACAAGCCCAGATCTTCCATCACGTCATAGATTACAGGCTCATATCAGATAGTCTATAGTAAGAACTTTAATATTCAAGGAGATCGCTGCATAGGTATATATATTTCATGAAAGTAGGTTTATGGTAGTTTTGATGTGTTACTAATAAAAAGTATATTTCTTGCAATTTCACCCTTTTAGGGAGTCCGATATGATCGGCCAGTTGTTATTTATACCAGGTCAGTTTCTTATTATTCACATCTATGATCAGAAGCCATAAGCTATCCTCGAATAAAAAGTGCTAACTATCAATCCCATGATGGTGGATGCTGTGGAAGATGAGTTGTACTAATAGGTGGCAACGACAGTTTGAATTAAATCAGGTGGTCATCGTTTTTCCTCTGCCTAAGTGATGTCGTCTTTTGATATCTCAGCCGCTCTATCCTAAGGAACCATATCCCACCATTGCATATTGTCTCCTCCAACATATGCAATACCAGACCCACCACAAGCAAAGAGAAACAACAATGGGAGGTAGACAAAGGAACGGTTATATTCTCATGAAAGGGGATGCTTGGGATGCATTAAATGTGGGCAATGACAGAAAGATCTGTGAGGCAAGCACGCATGCTCCGCAAGCAGCAAGACTTCCGAGGACAGATCGACCCATACTGCTATGTGAATTACTTATTTCCTCCTTCAACGAATCCTACATTCATCAAAAACTTCATTGAGGTAAGTACAGACTTAGAACAGATCGATCATGCTGTAGTAGTACATGGTGCTAATTAACAAGCTTCAGCTTCAGCGTCCACTAAACATGTATTGCCAAGTTATATTTGTATTCTACAAAAATATTGATTAATGTGTTCTTTTCAAGTTTGTAGGTCATACGACGATATGGAACAGCTATAACTGTGATTTATATCCACCAGTTTTGAACTGCTTTTGTATGTGCATGTTCAAGGATAATAATATCATTCCTTTTGGTAGTTCATGTATGTATCTTCGCATAGCGTACTGTTCTCATGATCTGTTGTGTCCACTATTCTCAAGAAGTACAGTGCTATAGTTAGAACTGTAATTCATAGATGCATATTCACATGAAAAATGGTGCTCGGAGTTGTGTACTCGCTAAATGGAAAGGCCCTTACGTTATCGAGGAGGTATATCGTCCCGGTGCCATAAAAATCAACAACTTTAAAGGCACAAATCCGAAGGTGGCGAACAGTCAAAGAATTAAAAATTATATCTCAGGTAACCCCCCCCCCCCCCCCCCCCCCCCCCCCCCCCCCCCCCCCCCCCCCCCCCCCCCCCCCCCCCCCCCCCCCCCCCCCCCCCCCCCCCCCCCCCCCCCCCCCCCCCCCCCCCCCCCCCCCCCCCCCCCCCCCCCCCCCCCCCCCCCCCCCCCCCCCCCCCCCCCCCCCCCCCCCCCCCCCCCCCCCCCCCCCCCCCCCCCCCCCCCCCCCCCCCCCCCCCCCCCCCCCCCCCCCCCCCCCCCCCCCCCCCCCCCCCCCCCCCCCCCCCCCCCCCCCCCCCCCCCCCCCCCCCCCCCCCCCCCCCCCCCCCCCCCCCCCCCCCCCCCCCCCCCCCCCCCCCCCCCCCCCCCCCCCCCCCCCCCCCCCCCCCCCCCCCCCCCCCCCCCCCCCCCCCCCCCCCCCCCCCCCCCCCCCCCCCCCCCCCCCCCCCCCCCCCCCCCCCCCCCCCCCCCCCCCCCCCCCCCCCCCCCCCCCCCCCCCCCCCCCCCCCCCCCCCCCCCCCCCCCCCCCCCCCCCCCCCCCCCCCCCCCCCCCCCCCCCCCCCCCCCCCCCCCCCCCCCCCCCCCCCCCCCCCCCCCCCCCCCCCCCCCCCCCCCCCCCCCCCCCCCCCCCCCCCCCCCCCCCCCCCCCCCCCCCCCCCCCCCC
>JAAAWM010010297.1:0-27500 GCA_036873465.1 Thinopyrum obtusiflorum | reverse complement strand
CCCGCAGTCTAGTGGTCAAGTAGAACTAAGTAATAGAGAGCTCAAATTAATTTTGCAAAAGACTGTTAATAGATCAAGAAAGAATTGGTCCAAGAAACTTGATGATGCATTATGGGCCTACAGAACTGCATATAAAAATCCTATGGGTATGTCTCCGTATAAAATGGTTTATGGAAAAGCATGTCACTTACCTCTCGAACTAGAACATAAGGCATATTGGGCCATTAAAGAGCTCAACTATGATTTCAAACTTGCCGGTGAAAAGAGGTTATATGACATAAGCTCACTTGATGAATGGAGAACCCAGGCCTATGAGAATGCCAAACTGTTTAAAGAAAAAGTTAAAAGATGGCATGACAAAAGGATACAAAAGTGTGAGTTTAATGTAGGTGATTATGTGTTGCTATTCAACTCTCGTTTAAGATTTTTTGCAGGAAAACTTCTCTCTAAATGGGAAGGTCCTTACGTTATCGAGGAGGTCTATCGTTCCGGTGCCATAAAAATCAACAACTTCGAAGGCACAAATCCAAAGGTGGTGAACGGTCAAAGAATCAAACATTATATCTCAGGTAATCGTATAAATGTTGAAACTAATGTTATTGAAACCGTGACCCCGGAGGAATACATAAGGGACACTTTCCAGAACGCTTCAGACTCCGAAAAGGAATAGGTATGTGGTACGGTAAGTAAACCGACTCCAAAACATTTCTAATGCCAATTTTTCTCCATTTTGGAATATTTAAGAAAATAGGAAAATAAGAAGTAGTCCGGGAAGGACACGAGGCGTCCACGAGGGTGGAGGGCGCGCCCTACCCCCCCTGGGCGCGCCCCCTGCCTCGTGGGCACCTCGTGTGCCCTCCGGACTCCGTTTTGTTGCACGATACTTCTTTTGGTCGGTAAAAATTCATTATATAATCTCCCGAAGGTTTTGACCACCGTACCACGCAAATATCCTCTGTTTTTGTTTCGAGCTATTTTTCTGACAGATCTAGATCACCATGACATCTCCAAGTGCCCCCAAGGACAAGTTCTTCGAGAAGGTCATCAATCCCTACCTCGCGGAAGTGCTGCAACATCCTCAAACCATTGAGATGCGTGAGGGGTTGCTGCACATCCGCGATGTTGAGGGACCAAGGAGGACCGGAAGCGTGGAGACAAGGCTCGAGGCAATGGAGCAACAAGTTTTCAAGTGCCAGGAGATGGTGGAACGTGGACTCGACGCCAACCACATAATGATTACGGAGTTCACCAGCAATCACAAGCTAGATGCCAAGAACATTGGGGAGACCATCTTCAAGCTTCACGAGAAAATCGAGCATCTCCAAGCCTAGATATATGACCTGCAAAACCAAAACTGTGAGTATGAATATAGATTCAAGAGGATGAGTTTGGCTGCAGATTTGAGGATCCCGGAGACTCGATCATCCTTCTATGATGGTGAGCCTATGCCTTGGAAGATGGACGACAAGCCTACATCATCAACAACTCCATCATCACCACCCCCGAGGAAAGAGATATAATCGCATGGGTATGGGCACTCCCCTTGGCAACTGCCAAGCTTGGGGGAGGTGCCCCGGTATCGTATCACCATCACACTTCAATCTTTACCATTTTTCTTAGTTCGATCCTTTTAGTAATATCTTGACCTAGTAGAATAAAAGTTTTAGTATGATTTAGTTTTGAGTTTTGCCTTATGATCCTTCTATGTAATCGAGTCTGTGAGCTATATATAATAAAGATTAGTGTTGAGTCAAGGGCTTGGTTATCTTGCTATGATCTTGAGGGAAGAAAAAGAAAGAATAAAAAGAAATAAAGAGATCATATTGATCTTATGGAGAGTAATGACTTCACATATAAAAGAGTATGATGAATAAATGTTGTTGAGAGTTGACAAACATAGTTTTGGTCATCGTTGCAATTAATAGGAAGTAATAAAGAAAGAGAGGTTTTCACATATAAATATACTATCTTGGACATCTTTTATGATTGTGAGCACTCATTAAAATATGACATGCTAAAGAGTTGATGTTGGACAAGGAAGACAACGTAATGGGTTATGTTTTCTTATATCTGAAATAAAGTATATTGTCATGGATCATCCAACATGTTGAGCTTGCCTTTCCCCCTCATGCTAGCCAAATTCTTTGCACCAAGTAGAGATACTACTTGTGCTTCCGAATATCCTTAAACCCAGTTTTGCCATGAGAGTCCACCATACCTACCTATGGATTGAGTAAGATCCTTCAAGTAAGTTGTCATGTTGCATGCAATAAAAATTGCTCTCTGAATATGTATGATTTATTAGTGTGGAGAAAATAAGCTTTATACGATCTTGTGATGTGGAAGCAATAAAAGTGACGGACTGCATAATAAAGGTCCATATCACAAGTGGCAATATAAAGTCACGTTCTTTTGCATTAAGATCTTGTGCATCCAACCACAAAAGCACATGACAACCTCTGCTTCCCTCTACGAAGGGCCTATCTTTTACTTTTGTCTTATACCTTATACAAGAGTCATGGTGATCTTCACCTTTCCTTTTTACATTTTATCCTTTGGCAAGCACCTTGTGTTGGAAAGATCCTGATATATATATCCAACTGGATGTAAGTTAACATGAATTATCCAACCGGTGCCCATCTTCTGCTATATGAAGTCTTTTACCCTGGAAAAAATCATAAGCAAGCTTTCGGTAAGAAACACCACCGCCACGAGGCGGAACCTTGGCGGAACCAATCTAGGGCTCCGACGGAGCTGTTCTGCCGGGGAAACTTCCCTCCGGGAGGGGGAAATCATCGCCATCGTCATCACCAACGTTCCTCTCATCGGGAGGGGGTCAATCTCCATCAACATCTTCACCAGCACCATCTCCTCTAAAACCCTAGTTCATCTCTTGTATCCAATCTTTGTCCCAAAACCTCAGATTGGTACCTGTAGGTTGCTAGTAGTGTTGATTACTCCTTGTAGTTGATGCTAGTTGGTTTATTTGGTGGAAGATCATATGTTCAGATCCTTTATGCATATTAATATCCCTCTGATTATGAACATGAATATGATTTGTGAGTAGTTACTTTTGTTCCTGAGGACATGGGAGAAGTCTTGATATAAGTAGTCATGTGAATTTGGTATTCGTTCGATATTTTGATGAGATGTATGTTGTCCCTCCTCTAGTGGTGTTATGTGAACGTCGACTACATGACACTTCAACATTGTTTAAGCCTAGAAGAAGGCATTGGTAAGTAATAAGTAGATGATGGGTTGCTAGAGTGACAGAAGCTTCAACCCTAGTTTATGAGTTGCTTCGTAAGGGGCTGATGTGGATCCATATGTTTCATGCTATGGTTAGGTTTACCTTAATACTTGTTTTGTAGTTGTGGATGCTTGCAATAGGGGTTAATCATATGTAACATCCCAAATTTTCAATTTGGAATGTTATACATAGGTCATCATATGCATATCATATTTTATTTGCATTTTGGTAGTGATCCTAAAACTCCTAAGCAACTCAAGGACCCACGGAGAGAGTTGGGGATTTTATTATTTTCATATTTGAATTTTCTCAAATATTGAAACAGGGATCATTTTGGTTTTAATTATTTTTCTCTCCAAAAATATTTCATATTAAAATATATGAGAGGAGATAATATGACTTCTCCAAAATAAATGAAATATTGGAGGAAAAATGTTAAAATCAAATAAATAATCTTATTTGGATTTTATCGCTATTTTGTTTGAATTAGAAAAATATGCATTTAAAAAATGCATTAGGTCCGGGAAAATTGTTCACTTTGTCCTAAATTTTATTAGAGGACAGTGAAAATTTATTTCGGAATTTTTGGAGTCCGTTTGATATTTCTTTTTATTTATTTTTTCCGTCCGTTTAAAAAAAACGAACTGACCTAATGGGCCGTGCCCGAGCCGGACTCTGTCCGCTCAGGCTTTATAAGCCGGCCGAGGCCGCCGCCCCAGCCCACCAGCCCGCCCGTCCGAAACCCTAGCCGCCACCCCACCGCCGCCTCGCAGTCCGCCCCGCCGCCGCTGAAGCCGCGCCTCGCCGCCGGAGCCCGCCGACGCCGCGCCGCGCCTCGCCACCCGCCGCCGCCGCCGACGCCGCTACCGCCGCCGCCGCGCCGCGCCTCGCCACCCGCCGACGCCGTCGCCGCCGTGCCGGAGCCCGTCGCCGCCGTCCGCCGGAGTTCGCCGAAAAGTCGCCGGTTTTCTTCGGTTTTATTTTCGGTAAAAAAACCTAGATCGGTTTTTCGTTTAGATCAGGTTTTATTTCAGTTCTATTCGGTTTAGTTTATTTAACGAACATTCATTCGTTTAGATCTGTTAGTGAACGATTTTTGTTAGATTGGTTCTGTTAGCGAACGTTCGCGCCGTAGTCTTTTCTTTTTATTTTATTTTTTTCGGCCAGGGACCTATCCGCGATTACTTTTATTGCAGATTAGCCTCTGATCTTCAAACCCTCGTAACTTTTCAACCGTTTGTCCAAATCCAGTGAAACCAACGCCAAAATCTTCGTCTCGAGCCCCTCTTTCTGTTTAATCAACTTGAAGAAGGTTTTGACAATTTAAATTTTGGTTTCAAGCAGATTTGAATTCAAAGTTCTTTTGACCGTAGTTTAAGTTCCGTAACTCTGATTTGATTGATTCTTTTTGCAGATCGAATCTCTTTAGTTGGATTTTCAGATTGATATTCTTATTTGAGTTTTACCCATGCATAATTGCTTGGGTGCTTATGTATGCTATTGTTTGTTTGCGATAGAATTCCCGGAGTGCGAAGCGTGATACTACGAGTCTCTAGGGTTTGCGGATCGTCAGCAAGGCATGTAACACATTGATCATACTCTTTTCATACCCAGTTTTTATGCATTAGTTACAACCCTCAAACATTGCATGGTTAGGATTTGATAACATGTGGGTATTGGGAAGTAGTTCATGAGGTAGAACCTATTACCTGTTTTATTATCAAACCCTTGGGAGTTACTTCTACGCTATGCTTATATTGCCATGCTATGCTCGTAGACGTGGATTAGGTTTGAGTGTATCCATGACAGATGTGAGATTGTTAATTAATGGTTTAACTTAAGGTGGCAACTTTAATACACATCTGGGTGGATTGGTGGTTTGGGCACCTGGGGTTATACCAGTGTTGTCCTAGGAGATCCCGGGGTTATACCGTGTGATCCTCCTATGGTCTGCCACCCAGGCTCAAAGGGATCATAAGATTATTCATGCTAGAAACTTCTGTGTGCAGCCGCAAGCTATTATGGGCTCTAGCATAGTTGAGTATGTTGCATGACCTCTTCCAGTGGTAGGCTAGCAGATGTAGGGGATGTAGGTTGGTACTGTCTACCCGGGGTTAGAGTTAATGCTTCTGAAAGACTATGTCTCGGTCATCCGTTTCTCAAACACCATGTAGTGCGAGAAATCCAATGGAGGATATCGAGTCTTGTGGGGGAAAGTGCGCAAACCTCTGCAGAGTGTATAAACTAATCATGGTTAGCCGTGTCCCCGGTTATGGACATCTTGAGTATCTGGTACTTGAATTATTGATTTGATCTCATCACTCTAAATTAATTTTGTTGGGTTGAAAATTACTTTTAATTGGGATTGAGATGGGGGTACCATTCTCAATGTTTCAACCACCATGATAGTTAAATAAAATATATTCCTTTGTTGTAGGGAAAAATTGGCTTTTCGCAAAACATTATAACCATAGAGCCTCCACCAGCCATATATGCATGTAGTGATAGCCTTTATCTGTTCTTTGCTCTACTGTGTTATATTGCCAGCATATTCCATGTGCTGACCCGTTTCGGGCTGCAACATATCATGTTGCAGACTTTTCAGATGAAGAGTAAGGTGCGCTAGGTCGTTTGTCATGCACTCAGCTATGCCGTTGGAGTTGATGGACTCACTTTATCTTTCAAGCCTTCCGCTGTTATCTTATTTAGATAGCCTTAAGCCATATTTATTGTAATAAGTTCTCTTTTGAGACATTCAATGTAATAAGTGTGTGATTGATACTCTGTTATAAATCCTTCAAGTACTATGTGTGTCAGCATTACCGATCCAGGGATGACACTTAAGCACAGAGATTCGATCATTTGAGGTTGGATCGCTACAAGATGGTATCAGAGCACACGCTGAATGTAGGACACGACAACTAAGATGAGCCATAGGTCACTCTTCTCTACTCATTTCTAACTCCTCTCCATTTTCTACTCTTTAGGATGGAGGACTCAAGGAACAAGTTTGCACAGCCGGATGAAGACATACCCTTTGGACGACACTTGAAGGAAGTCACTAGGTACCTGAACATCGGAATACCAAGCTTCACCGGGACCTACACTGCCACTTTACCAGAAGAGGAGCATTGGATGATTCGAGTTCAAGTTCCAGGAAGGACATTCACGCCAGTCACTGAGCCCATAGAGTTTTCATTTGATGCACCAACCTGGAGTCTAGGTAAGAGCATGGTAGCCCAGATCGCCATGGGACGCATTGGCGAAGTTTATCACAAGGAGCTTAAGGACACCATCTATCAGATATGTGGGCGCCGAGATGAGCAATGGGAGATGATCAACACCAGGAGGGACATGTCCATTGCAGCTTTCATCCAGGAGTTAAACCAGCACATTCATTGCCAGGAGAACCAGATGTGCGCAAGCATGATAGATTTGAAGAAGGTGATGACCAGGAACACGGAGCTAGAAGAGGAACTCAAGTCTACACGCAACGGATACGAGGAGGAAATCGCAATACTAGTGGAGAAGAATGACGACCTGACAAGGAAGCTAGGAGTATTCATGGGAGACCCTGCGCCAGGAGGAAATGACGACCATCCCGAGGACTACATCATCATCGACGACACCGACTCCGACCCCGACGATAGTGATGATGATTATGAAGACGAAGCTGGAGCGGATATCATGGAGTCTTCCACCGATCAAAATTTCTAGATGACCACCATATGATTAGTAGTATTCCCCCCATGTATATAGTAGTAGTCCGAGCACTGTAACGATAGTTCTAGACCGATTGTATGCCCTTGCTTGAATTGATTTGGTGTGATATGAATGTGTTTGTCTCATGTGCATATGGGTAGTGTTTTCTCACTAGACCTCATTCTATTCTAATCTCTCCCCTCTAAACCCATCAGATGCCTCCGAGACGTGACACCGGATTTGTCTTCCCACCGGAGATCACCCAGTTGATCCAACAGTAGAATGCCTTGATACAACAATTAGTCCAGAACCAAGGCAACAACAACAACCCGCCGCCACCACCCCCAATTGACAACTTAGCTCGTTTTTTTAGGTTGCAGCCGCCGGTGTTTTCCAGTAGCACCGAGCCAATAGTTGCTGATGACTGGCTACGCAGGATAGGAAGGGAGTTTACCACCGCAGGTTGTACAGATGCGGAGAAGGTGCGTTTTGCCGCACATCAATTGGATGGACCCGCAGCCGCATGGTGGGAGAATTACACGACCACTTTCCCTATAGCCAATGTCACTTGGGATCAGTTTCAGCAAGCATTCCACACTGCTCATGTCTCAACTGGAGCTATGAGCATGAAGAAGCGTGAGTTTCGCAACTTGCGTCAGGGAAACCGTACCGTGGCTCAGTACGTAGATGAGTTTAGTAAGTTATCTCGCTATGCCCCAGATGATGTGGCCACAGATGCCGTGAAGCAGGAGAAATTTATGGAAGGGCTGAATGATGAGATGAGCATGCAGTTAATGGTAGCAACATTGAACAACTACCAGGAGTTGGTAGATAAGGCTCTTATGATTGAAGGGAAGCAGCAGCAGATTGAGAGCCGCAAGAGGAAGTATGGACAGGGGAAGTACAATTCAGGAGCTCAACAGAAGCCTCGTTTCACCTCGAACTCAGGAGGATTTACCCATACCCATGGAGGCCATACCCACAATGGAGGAAGTTCGCATAACCACAGTGGCCCCAAGAATGGAAACGGGAATGGAGCAGGCAGCAATCAGAACCGCGCTAACCCAGCCACACCCGCCAAGAAGGATCAAAGTCACATTACTTGTTTCAAGTGCGGGAAGACTGGACACTACGCTAATGATTGTACTGAGTTGAAGAATGGCAATGGAAATGGAAGCTCTGGGAAGAAGCCCAACCCCTTCAACAGGGGACAAGTGAACCACGTGAACGTGGAGGAGGTTGAAGAGCAACCAGATGCAGTGATCGGTAAGTTTTTGGTTAAGTCATTTACTGCACTTGTTCTATTTGATACTGGTGCATCGCATTCATACATTTCAAGGGGATTTGTGGACAAGTTTAAGTTACCCACCTTAGCCCTTAGGACACCTCTGTTAGTAAGCTCACCAGGAGCAGAGTATATGGCCAGCTGATGGTGCGATCGGATACCCTTAACCATTGGTAGCCATATTTCCCCCTCAGACCTAATAATTTTGGAGTCACAAGGATTGGATGTGATACTAGGAATGGATTGGCTATCGAAGTATGGAGGAAACATTGACTGTGCTAGTAGGTCAATTCTACTCACCACCCCGGAGGGAAAAATGATCAAATATATATCCAGGCATTCGCCAAGGAGGACCCAAGTAAATTCCCTCTCAGGAGTTGTTCAGGAGGAAGTGCCTGTAGTGAAGGATTACCCGGATGTATTTCCAGAGGAGTTACCAGGCATGCCGCCTGATCGAGACATTGAGTTTTTGATAGAGCTGTTGCCAGGCACCAGACCGATATCGAAGAGACCATACCGGATGCCCGCAAATGATCTGGAAGAGATCAAGAAGCAGATTAAGGAGTTATTGGAGAAAGGTTACATTCGACAAAGTTCGTCACCATGGGGAGCCCCAGTGCTCTTGGTTGAGAAGAAGGATGGATCATTGAGAATGGCTGTTGATTATCGTGCATTGAATGAAGTGACGATCAAGAATAAGTACCCACTACTGATGTTCAATGACTTGTTTGACCAGCTACAAGGAGCTAAAGTATTCTCCAAGATCGATCTACGATCAGGACACCACCAGCTGAAGATCCGAGAACAGGATATACCTAAGACAGCCTTCACCACAAGGTACGAGCTATATGAGTACACGGTTATGTCATTTGGATTGACTAACGCCCCTGCCTATTTTATGAGCATGATGAACAAGGTATTCATGGAGTTCTTGGATAAGTTTGTTGTGGTGTTCATTGATGATATTTTGGTGTACTCGAAGAATGAAGAGGAACACAAGGAGCATTTGCGTTTAGTTCTCGAGAAGCTCAGGGAACATCAGTTATATGCCAAGTTCAGCAAATGTGAGTTTTGGTTGAAGGAAGTTGGATTCCTTGGACATGTTATATCAGGAGAAGGTATAGCAGTAGACCCCACCAAGGTTCAGTCAGTCACCGAGTGGTTGGCACCCACCTCAGTTGGAGAGATCCGCAGTTTTCTTGGACTCGCAGGATATTACCGGAGATTCATTGAGAATTTTTCCAAGATTGCGAAGCCCATGACGGAGCTGTTGAAGAAGGACACTAAGTTTAAATGGACAGATGAATGTGAGGCAAGTTTCCAGGAGTTGAAGAAACATTTGGTTACAGCCCCAGTGTTGATTCTGCCGGATATACGCAAGGATTTTCAATTTTATTGCGACGCTTCTCGCTTAGGACTTGGAGGAGTACTTATGCAAGACAGAAGAGTTGTTTCATATGCCTCACGTCAACTTCAACCGCATGAGTTGAATTATGCCACGCGTGATTTGGAGTTAGCAGCCGTAGTGCATGCACTCAAAACCTGGAGACATTTTCTTATCGGAAATCGTTGTGATGTGTACACGGATCATAAGAGTTTGAAGTACATTTTCACGCAGAAGGAGCTAAATCTCAGGCAAAGGAGATGGTTGGAGCTTATAAAGGATTATGATATGAAGTTGCATTATCATCCAGGAAAGGCCAATGTCGTAGCAGACGCTTGGAGCCGGAAGAGTTATGCCAATACCCTCGTAAGCGGAGGATTACCAAAGGAATTAGCAGAAGATCTCAGGGAGCTTCGTTTGGAGATAGTCCCTAGAGGTTTTGTCGCAGCAATGGAGGTTTAGTCAACATTATTGGGAAAGATTTGAGAAGCTCAGAAGGATGACAAGGAAATTGCCGAGATAAAGGAGAGAATGAGCAAAGGAAAAGCCAAAGGTTTTCGTGAGCCCCCCCCCCCCCCCCCCCCCCCCCCCCCCCCCCCCCCCCCCCCCCCCCCCCCCCCCCCCCCCCCCCCCCCCCCCCCCCCCCCCCCCCCCCCCCCCCCCCCCCCCCCCCCCCCCCCCCCCCCCCCCCCCCCCCCCCCCCCCCCCCCCCCCCCCCCCCCCCCCCCCCCCCCCCCCCCCCCCCCCCCCCCCCCCCCCCCCCCCCCCCCCCCCCCCCCCCCCCCCCCCCCCCCCCCCCCCCCCCCCCCCCCCCCCCCCCCCCCCCCCCCCCCCCCCCCCCCCCCCCCCCCCCCCCCCCCCCCCCCCCCCCCCCCCCCCCCCCCCCCCCCCCCCCCCCCCCCCCCCCCCCCCCCCCCCCCCCCCCCCCCCCCCCCCCCCCCCCCCCCCCCCCCCCCCCCCCCCCCCCCCCCCCCCCCCCCCCCCCCCCCCCCCCCCCCCCCCCCCCCCCCCCCCCCCCCCCCCCCCCCCCCCCCCCCCCCCCCCCCCCCCCCCCCCCCCCCCCCCCCCCCCCCCCCCCCCCCCCCCCCCCCCCCCCCCCCCCCCCCCCCCCCCCCCCCCCCCCCCCCCCCCCCCCCCCCCCCCCCCCCCCCCCCCCCCCCCCCCCCCCCCCCCCCCCCCCCCCCCCCCCCCCCCCCCCCCCCCCCCCCCCCCCCCCCCCCCCCCCCCCCCCCCCCCCCCCCCCCCCCCCCCCCCCCCCCCCCCCCCCCCCCCCCCCCCCCCCCCCCCCCCCCCCCCCCCCCCCCCCCCCCCCCCCCCCCCCCCCCCCCCCCCCCCCCCCCCCCCCCCCCCCCCCCCCCCCCCCCCCCCCCCCCCCCCCCCCCCCCCCCCCCCCCCCCCCCCCCCCCCCCCCCCCCCCCCCCCCCCCCCCCCCCCCCCCCCCCCCCCCCCCCCCCCCCCCCCCCCCCCCCCCCCCCCCCCCCCCCCCCCCCCCCCCCCCCCCCCCCCCCCCCCCCCCCCCCCCCCCCCCCCCCCCCCCCCCCCCCCCCCCCCCCCCCCCCCCCCCCCCCCCCCCCCCCCCCCCCCCCCCCCCCCCCCCCCCCCCCCCCCCCCCCCCCCCCCCCCCCCCCCCCCCCCCCCCCCCCCCCCCCCCCCCCCCCCCCCCCCCCCCCCCCCCCCCCCCCCCCCCCCCCCCCCCCCCCCCCCCCCCCCCCTAAGCAACTCAAGGACCCACGGAGAGAGTTGGGGATTTTATTATTTTCATATTTGAATTTTCTCAAATATTGAAACGGGGATCATTTTGGTTTTAATTATTTTCTCTCTCCAAAAATATTTCATATTAAAATATATGAGAGGAGATAATATGACTTCCCCAAAATAAATGAAATATTGGAGGAAAAATATTAAAATCAAATAAATAATTTTATTTGGATTTTATCGCTATTTTGTTTGAATTAGAAAAAATATGCATTTAAAAAAAATGCATTAGGTCCGGGAAAATTGTTCACTTTGTCCTAAATTTTATTAGAGGACGGTGAAAATTTATTTCGAAATTTTTGGAGTCCGTTTGATATTTCTTTTTATTTATTTTCTCCGTTCGTTTTGAAAAAATGAACCGCCCTAATGGGCCGTGCCCGAGCCGGACTCTGTCCGCTCAGGCTTTATAAGCCGGCCGAGGCCGCCGCCCCAGCCCACCAGCCCGCCCGCCCGAAACCCTAGCCGCCACCCCGCCGCCGCCTCGCAGTCCGCCCCGCCGTCGCCGACGCCGCGCCTCGCCACCCGCCGACGTCGCCGACGCCGCGCCGGAGCCCGCCGCCACCGTCCGCCGGAGTTCGCCGGAAAAGTAGCCGGTTGTCTTCGGTTTTATTTTTGGTAAAAAAAACCCTAGATCGGTTTTTCGTTTAGATCGGGTTTTATTTCGGTTTTATTCGGTTTAGTTTATTTAACGAACGTTCATTCTTTTAGATCTGTTAGTGAACGATTTTCGTTAGATTGGTTCTGTTAGTGAACGTTCGCGCCGTAGTCTTTTCTTTTTGTTTTATTTTTTTCGGCCAGGGACCTATCCGCGATTACTTTTATTGCAGATTAGCCCCTGATCTTCAAACCCTCGTAAATTTTCAACCATTTGTCCAAATCCAGTGAAACCAACGCCAAAATCTTCATCTCGAGCCCCTCTTTCTGTTTAATCAACTTGAACAAGGTTTTGACAATTTAAAATTTGGTTTCAAGCAGATTTGAATTCAAAATTCTTTTGACCGTAGTTTCAGTTCCGTAACTCCGATTCGATTGATTCTTTTTGCAGATCGAATCTCTTCAGTTGTATTTTCAGATTTGATCTTCTTATTTGTTTTTTACCCATGCATCTTTGCTTGAGTGCTTATGTATGCTATTGTTTGTTTGCGATAGAATTCCCGGAGTGCGAAGCGTGCTACTACGAGTCTCTAGGGTTTGCGGATCGTCAGCAAGGCAAGTAACACATTGATGATACTCTTTTCATACCCAGTTTTTATGCATTAGTTACAACCCTCAAACATTGCATGGTTAGGATTTGATAACATGTGGGTATTGGGAAGTAGTTGATGAGGTAGAACCTATTACCTGTTTTATTATCAAACCCTTGGGAGTTACTTCTACGCTATGCTTATATTGCCATGCTATGCTCGTAGACGTGGATTGGGTTTGAGTGTATCGATGACAGATGTGAGATTGTTAATTAATGGTTTAACTTAAGGTGGCAACTTTAATACACATCTGGGTGGATTGTTGGTTTGGGCACCTGGGGTTATACCAGTGTTGTCCTAGGAGATCCCGGGGTTATACCGTGT
This sequence comes from Thinopyrum obtusiflorum, assembly GCA_036873465.1. NCBI lineage: Eukaryota > Viridiplantae > Streptophyta > Magnoliopsida > Poales > Poaceae > Thinopyrum > Thinopyrum obtusiflorum. The sequence continues at coordinate 14,556 of JAAAWM010010297.1, read as the reverse complement.
GATCCTCCTATGGTCCGCCACCCAGGCTCAAAGGGATCATAAGATTATTCATGCTAGAAACTTCCGTGTGTAGCCACAAGCTATTATGGGCTCTAGCATAGTTGAGTATGTTGCATGACCTCTTCCAGTGGTAGGCTAGCAGATGTAGGGGATGTAGGTTGATACTGTCTACCCGGGGTTAGAGTTAATGCTTCTGAAAGACTGTGTCTCGGTCATCCGTTTCTCAAACACCATATAGTGCGAGAAATCCAACGGAGGAGATCGAGTCTTGTAGGCAAAAGTGCGCAAACCTTTGCAGAGTGTATAAACTAATCATGGTTAGCCGTGTCCCCAGTTATGGACATCTTGAGTATCTGGTAGTTGAATTATTGATTTGATCTCATCACTCTAAATTAATTTTGTTGGGTTGAAAATTACTTTTAATTGGGATTGAGATGGGGGTACCATTCTCAATGTTTCAACCACCATGATAGTTAAATAAAATATATTCCTTTGTTGTAGGGAAAAATTGGCTTTTCGCAAAACATTATAACCATAGAGCCTCCACCAGCCATATATGCATGTAGTGATAGCCTTTATCTGTTCTTTGCTCTACTGTGTTATATTGCCAGCATATTCCATGTGTTGACCCATTTCGGGCTACAACATATCATGTTGCAGACTTTTCAGACGAAGAGTAAGGTGCGCTAGGTCGTTTGTCGTGCACTCAGCTATGCCGTTGGAGTTGATGGACTCACTTTATCTTTCAAGACTTCCGTTGTTATCTTATTTAGATGGCCTTAAGCCATATTTATTGTAATAAGTTCTCTTTTGAGACATTCGATGTAATAAGTGTGTGATTGCTACTCTGTTATAAATCCTTCAAGTACTGTGTGTGTCAGCATTACCAATCCAGGGTTGACACTTAAGCACAGAGATTCGATCGTTTGAGGTTGGATCGCTACATCATAAGTGGGATGCTTGTCCAAGAAAGGGCAGTACCCAAGCACCGGCCCACCCACATACCAAATTATCAAAGTAACGAACGTGAATCATATGAGCGTGATGAAAACTAGCTTGACGTAATTCCCATGTGTCCTCGGGAGCGCTTTTCTCTATATAAGAGTTTGTCCAGGCTTGTCCTTTGCTACAAAAAGGATTGGGCCATCTTGCTGCACCTTATTTACTTTCATTACTTGTTACCCGTTACAAATTACCTTATCACAAAACTATCTTTTACCGATAATTTTAGTTCTTGCAGAAAATACCTTACTGAAAACCGCTTGTCATTTCCTTCTGCTCCTCGTTGGGCTCGACACTCTTACTTATCGAAAGGACTACGATAGATACCCTATACTTGTGGGTCATCACTCAACACCTCAATATAAAAGAATGTTCCCACTACTACTTCTATATTTCTTTTTCAACACAACTATTTAGCACAAGTCTCCTTCTCCTTGGGACAATCTCTGGCAAAGTGCCCTGCTTCATTACAACAGAAACATACTACTTCTCACAAGCCTCGTGGTTTCCTTGTGATTACATAGCCTCCTTGGGTCCTTGGCTTTCTTTTTGGGCAATCATTGAAGTAGTGTCCTGACTCCTTGCACCTGAAACAGGTGATATGGCTCAGGTCCTTCCTGGAATCCAATCTATTTCTCTTCCTGGACTTTTTTGTTCCAAATCAGGGCGTCTATTTCCTGTGGGTCATGCTCTACTTCTTCTGTCGGGAATTCTACTAGATCCCCATTCAGACAATTCTGGGAGATGTGTCCTTCTTCTCCACATGAATAGCATGACTTGGTGCAGGGTTTAATTGGGTCTTCTTTGGGTGTGTTCTCCACCTCTTCCTTTAGCACAGGTTCTTCTAAAATTTCCATGAGGGCTCCTTTCATTGCTTCTTTCTTCTGCTGGATGTTTCTTTGTACCATGGGGTAAATGTGACACTGAGCAGGGTAGTGGGTAGTCCCTTCACACAAGAAACAAGTTACCTGCCTAGTGGGCATTCTTCCTCTGGGTGACTTTCTTCACAATGAGGGCATTGATCCTTGTGTTCCTTATGGTTGTGTCCTATTTATCCATAGAGCTTGCATGCACAAGGCTTCTTCATATCATTTCCATAAGGCTTCAATTTCTGGGACACAAGCCGAGACTTTAACAGAGTCAACTTAAATTCTTCCCAAGTGGTTACTCTTTGCCATCCATTGATGGTTTGGTACATCCTCCACCAAGTAGCAGCACCTCTTTCAAAGCACTTAAGAGCATGCTGGGCCATATCCTTTCTGGCTATAGTGTGATTCTTCATGTGATCTTCCATGTTCTGAATCCATCGGTCTGTCTCCAATTGACTTATTGGTCCAGAAAATATGAGTTCATCTCCATTCATCCTCTATTGGGTCCATGGGTTTTGGGGTGAGATAAGAGAGATAGAGAGGGGTACACACAATACAAACCATAGTTTTAAAAAGACAAATTTTACTTTGTGGCTGTCGGAAAAACATCAAACAAATGACAGCTCACAATCGTCGCATCTAACGTAGGTATATAACAGGGGTTTGGTCTTCTAAAGGTCAATAAATCTTCAAAGTCTCCAAACTCTTCAAGTCATGTTCTTGTCTCCGATGGCTTCTTCCGATCGTGCTTGTCCTTCTCAAGTTTTCTTGCCAGATCATCTCTGTTGACACGAAGTCTCTCGTGACGTCCTTTAATATTTCTGGAGTTGCGTTCCAAACTTCTGGGTTTCAACATCCTTGGCATGAACCATGGTCCTACTGTCCTTCAGTTCCTGACGAATCTCCGGTATCTCAAGGTTTCGCTCCTCCAGCTTGGCTACTTTCAGCTTCTGGGTCCTGAGTTCTTCACGAAGTACTTCCTTGTCAATTACGGCTTCCTGAAGATCCATCTTAAACTTCTTGATGTGATACTCCAGATCCTGGCGACACACCAGCTAAGGTTAAAACTTCATCTTTTGCTAATAGGTGCTCCATTAGCCCTTTTGTCATCCAATCCTTCCGAAGAAATGCATGCTTAACTCAGCACGGTGACAATAGTATGAGTGGGAGATAACATCATGGATAGCCGTGATTATGCCCATGTCATTGCCATGATCTATCATTCCATAGTTGGTATCTCCTGCCTTAGGGTTTTCTAGACAAAAACTTTGAGTTTTAACGCTCCATGTTCCGGTCTTTCTCTGACACACCTTGATCTCGGGTATTGACAGCTTCAATAGTCTGAAAAGTTCCATAAGGGTAGCCTTCCTAGGTTATACAAATCTGGAAATTCTTCAGAGCCTTCAAATTTTCCTAGTCTTCAGAGTCTTCAACCGTTGTAGTTTCCATTATTATAATGCATGGTAAAATCCTCTTCATTCCGAAGTGGTCTTAGTTGTCCGATATCTTGTACTCCTTGGAGTGGTCTCATCAGCTGAATCTTCGTGTGGTCAAAAGGGGAAAGGGGTATAGTCTAACTAAAAGGGGGGGGGGGGGGGGGGGGGGGGGGGGGGGGGGGGGGGGGGGGGGGGGGGGGGGGGGGGGGGGGGGGGGGGGGGGGGGGGGGGGGGGGGGGGGGGGGGGGGGGGGGGGGGGGGGGGGGGGGGGGGGGGGGGGGGGGGGGGGGGGGGGGGGGGGGGGGGGGGGGGGGGGGGGGGGGGGGGGGGGGGGGGGGGGGGGGGGGGGGGGGGGGGGGGGGGGGGGGGGGGGGGGGGGGGGGGGGGGGGGGGGGGGGGGGGGGGGGGGGGGGGGGGGGGGGGGGGGGGGGGGGGGGGGGGGGGGGGGGGGGGGGGGGGGGGGGGGGGGGGGGGGGGGGGGGGGGGGGGGGGGGGGGGGGGGGGGGGGGGGGGGGGGGGGGGGGGGGGGGGGGGGGGGGGGGGGGGGGGGGGGGGGGGGGGGGGGGGGGGGGGGGGGGGGGGGGGGGGGGGGGGGGGGGGGGGGGGGGGGGGGGGGGGGGGGGGGGGGGGGGGGGGGGGGGGGGGGGGGGGGGGGGGGGGGGGGGGGGGGGGGGGGGGGGGGGGGGGGGGGGGGGGGGGGGGGGGGGGGGGGGGGGGGGGGGGGGGGGGGGGGGGGGGGGGGGGGGGGGGGGGGGGGGGGGGGGGGGGGGGGGGGGGGGGGGGGGGGGGGGGGGGGGGGGGGGGGGGGGGGGGGGGGGGGGGGGGGGGGGGGGGGGGGGGGGGGGGGGGGGGGGGGGGGGGGGGGGGGGGGGGGGGGGGGGGGGGGGGGGGGGGGGGGGGGGGGGGGGGGGGGGGGGGGGGGGGGGGGGGGGGGGGGGGGGGGGGGGGGGGGGGGGGGGGGGGGGGGGGGGGGGGGGGGGGGGGGGGGGGGGGGGGGGGGGGGGGGGGGGGGGGGGGGGGGGGGGGGGGGGGGGGGGGGGGGGGGGGGGGGGGGGGGGGGGGGGGGGGGGGGGGGGGGGGGGGGGGGGGGGGGGGGGGGGGGGGGGGGGGGGGGGGGGGGGGGGGGGGGGGGGGGGGGGGGGGGGGGGGGGGGGGGGGGGGGGGGGGGGGGGGGGGGGGGGGGGGGGGGGGGGGGGGGGGGGGGGGGGGGGGGGGGGGGGGGGGGGGGGGGGGGGGGGGGGGGGGGGGGGGGGGGGGGGGGGGGGGGGGGGGGGGGGGGGGGGGGGGGGGGGGGGGGGGGGGGGGGGGGGGGGGGGGGGGGGGGGGGGGGGGGGGGGGGGGGGGGGGGGGGGGGGGGGGGGGGGGGGGGGGGGGGGGGGGGGGGGGGGGGGGGGGGGGGGGGGGGTGATATGCATATGATGACCTATGTATAACATTCCAAATTAAAAATTTGGGATGTTACAAAACCTACCCCCTTAAGATGAATCTCACCCTCGAGATTCGGGTTGGCTAGAAAGTAGGTGCGGGTGGTCTTTCCGTAGGTCTTCCTCTCGTTCCCAGGTGGCTTCATCCTCGGTATGGTGGCTCCACTGAACTTTGCAAAACTTGATAACCTTGTTGCGCGTGACTCAGCTGGCAAACTCGAGAATCTTGACTGGTTTCTCCTCGTAGGCTAGATCACTATCCAACTGAATTGCTTCCAGGGGCACCGTATCTCTTAGAGGAATATCGGCCATCTCGGCATGGCATTTCTTCAACTGGGAAACGTGAAATACATCGTGAACTCCTGACAGTCCTTCGGGTAACTCCAACTTGTAGGCCACCTCTCCCATACGTTCCAAAACTCGGTATGGTCCTACAAATCTCGGGGCTAACTTTCCCTTAACTCCAAAATGTTTTACTCCTCTCAGAGGTGACACACGAAGATATGCTCTATCTCCGATTTCATAGACTACCTCCTTGCGTTTTGAATCTGCATAACTCTTCTGCCTAGACTGAGCTACCTTCAGTCTATCCCGAATCAGCTTAACCTTCTCTTCGGACTCTTTAATCAAATCCGGTCCAAACAACTGACGGTCTCCAACTTCATCCCACATCAATGGTGTTCTGCATCTTCTTCCATACAAAGCTTCGGAAGGTGCCATCTTCAAACTGGCTTGATAGCTGTTGTTGTATGAGAACTCCGCGTAAGGCAAATTATCATCCCAACAAGATCCATAATCTAGCTTACAAGCTCTCAACATGTCCTCCAGAATCTGATTGACTCTCTCGGTCTATCCATCTATTTGCGGATGAAAGGTTGTACTGAACTCTAGCCTGGTCCCCAAAGTCTGGTGCAGCTGGTGCCAAAATTTTGAAGTAAACTGTGTTCCTCTATCTGATACGATGGTCCTCGGAACTCCGTGGGGGGGGGGGGGGGGGGGGGGGGGGGGGGGGGGGGGGGGGGGGGGGGGGGGGGGGGGGGGGGGGGGGGGGGGGGGGGGGGGGGGGGGGGGGGGGGGGGGGGGGGGGGGGGGGGGGGGGGGGGGGGGGGGGGGGGGGGGGGGGGGGGGGGGGGGGGGGGGGGGGGGGGGGGGGGGGGGGGGGGGGGGGGGGGGGGGGGGGGGGGGGGGGGGGGGGGGGGGGGGGGGGGGGGGGGGGGGGGGGGGGGGGGGGGGGGGGGGGGGGGGGGGGGGGGGGGGGGGGGGGGGGGGGGGGGGGGGGGGGGGGGGGGGGGGGGGGGGGGGGGGGGGGGGGGGGGGGGGGGGGGGGGGGGGGGGGGGGGGGGGGGGGGGGGGGGGGGGGGGGGGGGGGGGGGGGGGGGGGGGGGGGGGGGGGGGGGGGGGGGGGGGGGGGGGGGGGGGGGGGGGGGGGGGGGGGGGGGGGGGGGGGGGGGGGGGGGGGGGGGGGGGGGGGGGGGGGGGGGGGGGGGGGGGGGGGGGGGGGGGGGGGGGGGGGGGGGGGGGGGGGGGGGGGGGGGGGGGGGGGGGGGGGGGGGGGGGGGGGGGGGGGGGGGGGGGGGGGGGGGGGGGGGGGGGGGGGGGGGGGGGGGGGGGGGGGGGGGGGGGGGGGGGGGGGGGGGGGGGGGGGGGCGGCTAACTCCTTTGGAAATCCTCCGCTCACGAGCGTATTGGCATAACTCTTCCAGCTCAAAGTGTCTGCTACGACATTGGCCTTGCCTGGATGATAGTGCAACTTCATATCATAATCCTTTATGAGCTCCAACCATCTCCTCTGCCTGAGGTTCAGCTCCTTCTGCGTGAAAATGTACTTCAAACTCTTATGATCCGTGTACACATCACAATGGTTTCCAATAAGAAAATGTCTCCAGGTCTTGAGTGCATGCACTACAGCTGCTAACTCCAAATCATGCGTGGCATAATTCAACTCATGGGGTCGAAGTTGACGTGAGGCATATGAAACAACTCTTCCGTCCTGCATAAGTACTCCTCCAAGTCCTAAACGAGATGCGTCGCAATACACTTGGAAATCCTTACGTATATCCGGCAGAATCAGCACTGGGGCTGTAACCAAACGTTTCTTCAACTCCTAAAAACTTGCTTCACATTCTTCATTCCAATGGAACTTGGTGTCCTTCTTCAACAACACCGTCATAGGCTTCGCAATCTTGGAAAAATTCTCAATGAATCTTCGATAGTATCCCGCGAGTCCAAGAAAACTGTGGATCTCTCCAACTGAGGTGGGTGCCAACCACTCAGTGACTGACTGAACCTTGGTAGGATCCACTGCTATACCTTCTCCTGATATAACATATCCAAGAAATCCAACTTCCTTCAACCAAAACTCACATTTGCTGAATTTGGCATACAACTGATGTTCTCTGAGCTTCTCGAGAACCAATCGCAAATGCTCTTTGTGTTCTTCTTCATTCTTCGAGTACACCAAAATATCATCAATGAACACCACGACAAACTTATCCAAGAACTCCATGAATACCTTGTTCATCATGCTCATGAAATAGGCGGGGGCATTAGTCAATCCAAATGACATAACCGTATACTCATATAGCCCGTACCTTGTGGTGAAAGCTGTCTTTGGTATATCCTTTTCTCGAATCTTCAGCTGGTGGTATCCTGATCGCAGATCGATCTTGGAAAATACTTTAGCTCCTTGCAACTGGTCAAACAAATCATTGATCATCGGCAGCGGGTACTTGTTCTTGATCGTCACATCATTCAACGCACGATAATCAACAACCATTCTTAGCGATCCATCTTTCTTCTCAACCAAGAGCACTGGGGCTCCCCATGGTGATGAACTTCGTCGAATGTATCCTTTCTCCAATAATTCCTTAATCTGTTTCTTGGTCTCTTCCAGATCATTTGCGGGCATCCGGTACGGTCTCTTCGATATCGGTCCGGTGCCTGGCAACAGCTCTATCAAAAACTCGATGTCTCGATCTGGCGGCATGCCCGGTAGCTCCTCTGGAAATACATCTGGGTAATCCTTCACTACAGGCACTTCCTCCTGAACAACTCCTGAGAGAGAATTTACTTGAGTCCTCCCAGGCGCATGCCTAGATACATACTTGATCCTTTTTCCCTCCGGGGTGGTAAGTAAAATCGACTTACTGGCGCAATCGATGTTTCCCCCATACATCGATAGCCAATCCATTCCTAGTATCACATCCAATCATTGTGACTCCAAAATTATCAGGTCTGAGGGGAAAACATGTCTTCCAATGGTCAATGGCATCTGAAAACATCCTTGACTTGCCATATACTCCGCTCCTGGTGAGCTTACTAACATAGGTGTCCTAAGTACTTTAGTGGGCAACTTGTATTTATCCACGAATCCCCTTGAAATGTATGAATGCGATGCACCAGTATCAAAAAGCCCCCCCCCCCCCCCCCCCCCCCCCCCCCCCCCCCCCCCCCCCCCCCCCCCCCCCCCCCCCCCCCCCCCCCCCCCCCCCCCCCCCCCCCCCCCCCCCCCCCCCCCCCCCCCCCCCCCCCCCCCCCCCCCCCCCCCCCCCCCCCCCCCCCCCCCCCCCCCCCCCCCCCCCCCCCCCCCCCCCCCCCCCCCCCCCCCCCCCCCCCCCCCCCCCCCCCCCCCCCCCCCCCCCCCCCCCCCCCCCCCCCCCCCCCCCCCCCCCCCCCCCCCCCCCCCCCCCCCCCCCCCCCCCCCCCCCCCCCCCCCCCCCCCCCCCCCCCCCCCCCCCCCCCCCCCCCCCCCCCCCCCCCCCCCCCCCCCCCCCCCCCCCCCCCCCCCCCCCCCCCCCCCCCCCCCCCCCCCCCCCCCCCCCCCCCCCCCCCCCCCCCCCCCCCCCCCCCCCCCCCCCCCCCCCCCCCCCAGTGAGCTCCGGTGGGAAGACAAATCCGGTATCACGTCTCGGAGGCATCTGATAGGTTTAGAGGGAAGAGATTAGAATAGAATGAGGTCTAGTGAGAAGACACTACCCATATGCACATGAGACAAACATAATCATATCATATCACTCAATCAATCAAGCAAGGGCACACAATCGATCTAACTATCATATAGTGCTCAGACTATACTATATACATCGGGGAAAACTACTTGGTCATATGGTAGTCTACTAGAAATTTTGATCGGTGGAAGACTCCATAGTATCTGCTCCAGCTTCATCTTCATAGTCATCATCACTACTGTCGGGGTCAGAGTCGGTGTCATCTTCATCTCTTCCTGGCGCGGGATCTCGCATGAACACTCCGATCTTCTTTATCAGGTCGTCATTCTTCTCCAATAGTATTGCGAGTTCCTCCTCATATCCGTCGCGCGTAGTCTTGAGTTCCTCTTCTAGCTCCATGTTCCTGGTCATCGCCTTCTTCAAATCCATCATACTAGCGCACATCTGGTTCTCCTGGCGTCGAATGTGCTGATTTAGCTCCTGGATGAAAGCTGCAATAGACCTGTCCTTCCTGGTACTAATCATCTCCCATTGCTCATCTCGGTGTTCACATATCTGGTAGATAGTGTCCTTCAGCTCCTGTTTGTAGACTTCTCCAATACGTCCTATAGCAATGTGGGCTGCCATACTCTTGCCTAGACTCCAGGTTGGTGCATCAAAGGAAAACTCTATGGGATTAGTGACTGGTGTGAATGTCCTTCCTGGAACTTGAACTCGAATCATCCAGCGCTCCTCTTCGGGTACTGTGGCGGTGTAGGTCCCGGTGAAGCTTAGTATTCCAATGTTCAGGTACCTAGTGACTTCCTTCAAGTGTCGTCCAAAAGGTGTGTCTTCATCCGGTTGTGCCAACTTGTTCCTTGAGTCCGCCATCCTAAAGAGTAGAAAATGGAGAGAAGTCAGTTACTAGCATAGGTGTCCTAAGAACTTTAGTGGGCAACTTATACTTATCCACAAATCCCCTTGATATGTATGAATGCGATGCACCAGTATCAAAAAGAACGATTGTAGTAAATGACTTAACTAAAAACTTACCGATAACTTCATCTGGTTGCTCTTCAACATCCTCCATGTTCACGTGGTTCACTTGTCCTTTGTTAAATGGATTGGGCGTCTTTCTAGAGCTCCCATTACCATTTCCGTTCTTCACTTCAGGGCACTCAGTGGCATAGTGTCCAGTCTTCCCGCACTTCAAACAAGTAATGTGACTTAGGTCCCTCTTGGCGGGTGTGGCTGGATTGGAGCGGTTCTGATTGCTGCTTGCTCCATTCCCATTCCCATTCTTTGGGCCATTATGATTATGAGAACTTCCCCCATTGTGAGTGTGGCCTCCATGGTTATGGGTAAGTCCTCCCGAGTTCGGGGTAAAGCGAGGCTTCTGCTGAGCTCATCAATTTTACTTCCCTTGTCCATACTTCCTCTTGCGGCTCTCTATCTGCTGCTGCTTCCCTTCGATCATGAGAGCTTTATCTACCAACTCCTGGTTGTTGTTAAATGTTGCCACCATTAACTGCATACTCATCTCATCATTTAGCCCTTCCATAAACTTCTCCTGCTTTGTGGCATCTGTGGCCACATCATCTGGGGCATAGCGGGATAACTTGCTAAACTCATCCACGTACTGCCCCACAGTTCGGTTCCCCTGGCGTAAGTTGCGAAACTCACGCTTCTTAATGCTCATAGCTCTAGTTGAGACGTGGGCTGTGCGGAATGCTTGCTGAAACTGCTCCCAAGTGACATTGGCTATAGGAAAAGTGGTGGTGTAATTCTCCTAAGCATGACGCTGCTGGTATATCCAATTGGTGTGCGGCAAAACACACCTTCTCAGCATCTGTGCAACCTGCGGTGGTCAACTCCCTTCCAATCCTGCGCAGCCAGTCATCAGCAACTATTGGCTCCGTGCTACTAGAAAACACCGGCGGCTGCAACCTCAGAAAACGGGCTAAGTTGTCAACTGGAGGTGGTGGCGCCCCCCCCCCCCCCCCCCCCCCCCCCCCCCCCCCCCCCCCCCCCCCCCCCCCCCCCCCCCCCCCCCCCCCCCCCCCCCCCCCCCCCCCCCCCCCCCCCCCCCCCCCCCCCCCCCCCCCCCCCCCCCCCCCCCCCCCCCCCCCCCCCCCCCCCCCCCCCCCCCCCCCCCCCCCCCCCCCCCCCCCCCCCCCCCCCCCCCCCCCCCCCCCCCCCCCCCCCCCCCCCCCCCCCCCCCCCCCCCCCCCCCCCCCCCCCCCCCCCCCCCCCCCCCCCCCCCCCCCCCCCCCCCCCCCCCCCCTTGGATCAACTGAGTGATCTCCGGTGGGAAGACAAATCCGGTGTCACGTCTCAGAGGCATCTGATGGGTTTAGAGGGGAGAGATTAGAATAGAAATGAGGTCTAGTGAGAAAGCACTACCCATATGCACATGAGACAAATACAATCATATCACACCAAATCAATTCAAGCAAGGGCATACAATCGGTCTAGAACTATCGTTACAAAAGTGCTCGGACTACTACTATGTACATGGGGGAAACTACTAATCATATGGTGGTCATCTAGAAATATTGATCGGTGGAAGACTCCATGATATCTGCTCCAGCTTCGTCTTCATAATCATCATCACTACCATCAGGGTCGGAGTCGGTGTCGTCGATGATGATGTAGTCTTCAGAATGAATTTCCTTGGGTTCGTTGTCTTCTCCTCCTGGTGCGGGGTCTCCCATAAAAACTCCTAGCTTCCTTGTCAGGTCATCATTCTTCTCCACAAGTACTGCGATTTCTTCCTCATATCTGTCGCGAGTAGACTTGAGTTCCTCTTCTAGCTCCATGTTCCTGGTCACCGCCTTCTTCAAATCTATCATGCTTGCGCACATCTGGTTCTCCTGTCGACGAATGTGCTGGTTTAACTCCTGGATGAAAGCTGCAATGGATCGGTCTCTCCTGGTGCTGATCATCTCCCATTGCTCATCTCGGCGCCCACATATCTGGTAGAGAGTTTCTTTGAGATCCTTGCTGTAGACTTCGCCGATGCGTCCCATGGCGATGTGGGCTGCCATGCTCTTTCCTAAACTCCAGGTTGGTGCATCAAAGGAAAATTCTATGGGCTCAGTAACTGGGGTGAATGTCCTTCCTGGAACTTGAACTCGAATCATCCAACGCTCCTCTTCTGGTAAAGTGGCGGTGTAGGTCCCGGTGAAGCTTGGTATTCCGATGTTCAGGTACCTAGTGACTTCCTTCAAGTGTCGTCCAAAGGGTGTGTCTTCATCCGGTTGAGCAAACTTGTTCCTTGAGTCCGCCATCCTAAAGAGTAGAAAATGGAGAGGAGTCAGAAATGAGTAGGGAAGAGTGATCTATGGCTCATCTTAGTGGTCGTGTCCAACATTCATCGTGTGCTCTGATACCATCTTGTAGTGACCCGACCTCAGACGGTCAAGTCTCTGTGCTTCAGTGTCATCCCTGGATCGGTAATGCTGACACACACATTACTCGAAGGATTTATAACAGAGTAGCAATCACACACTTATTACATCCAATGTCCCCCCCCCCCCCCCCCCCCCCCCCCCCCCCCCCCCCCCCCCCCCCCCCCCCCCCCCCCCCCCCCCCCCCCCCCCCCCCCCCCCCCCCCCCCCCCCCCCCCCCCCCCCCCCCCCCCCCCCCCCCCCCCCCCCCCCCCCCCCCCCCCCCCCCCCCCCCCCCCCCCCCCCCCCCCCCCCCCCCCCCCCCCCCCCCCCCCCCCCCCCCCCCCCCCCCCCCCCCCCCCCCCCCCCCCCCCCCCCCCCCCCCCCCCCCCCCCCCCCCCCCCCCCCCCCCCCCCCCCCCCCCCCCCCCCCCCCCCCCCCCCCCCCCCCCCCCCCCCCCCCCCCCCCCCCCCCCCCCCCCCCCCCCCCCCCCCCCCCCCCCCCCCCCCCCCCCCCCCCCCCCCCCCCCCCCCCCCCCCCCCCCCCCCCCCCCCCCCCCCCCCCCCCCCCCCCCCCCCCCCCCCCCCCCCCCCCCCCCCCCCCCCCCCCCCCCCCCCCCCCCCCCCCCCCCCCCCCCCCCCCCCCCCCCCCCCCCCCCCCCCCCCCCCCCCCCCCCCCCCCCCCCCCTCATCATGCTCATGAAATAGGCGGGGGCATTAGTCAATCCAAATGACATAACCATATACTCATATAGCCCGTACCTTGTGGTGAAACCTGTCTTTGGTATATCCTTTTCTTGAATCTTCAGCTGGTGGTATCCTGATCGTAGATCGATCTTGGAAAATACTTTAGCTCCTTGCAACTGGTCAAACAAATCATTGATCATCGGCAGCGGGTACTTGTTCTTGATCGTCACTTCATTCAACACACGATAATCAACAACCATTCTTAGCGATCCATCTTTCTTCTCAACCAAGAGCACTGGGGCTCCCCATGGTGATGAACTTCGTCGAATGTATCCTTTCTCCAATAACTCCTTAATCTGTTTCTTGATCTCTTCCAGATCATTTGCGGGCATCCGGTACGGTCTCTTCGATATCGCCCCGGTGCCTGGCAACAGCTCTATCAAAAACTCGATGTCTCGATGGCGGCATGCCCGGTAGCTCCTCTGGAAATACATCTGGGTAATCCTTCACTACAGGCACTTCCTCCTGAACAACTCCTGATAGAGAATTTACTTGAGTCCTCCTAGGCGCATGCCTAGATACATACTTGATCCTTTTTCCCTCCGGGGTGGTAAGTAAAATTGACTTACTGGCGCAATCTATGTTTCCCCCATACATCGATAGCCAATCCATTCCTAGTATCACATCCAATCCTTGTGACTCCAAAATTATCAGGTCTGAGGGGACAACATGTCTTCCAATGGTCAATGGCATCTGAAAACATCCTTGACTTGTCATATACTCCGCTCCTGGGGAGCTTACTAACATAGGTGTCCTAAGTACTTTAGTGGGCAACTTGTATTTATCCACGAATCCCCTTGAAATGTATGAATGCGATGCACCAGTATCAAAAAGAACAATGGCCGTAAATGACTTAACCAAAAACTTACCGACAACTGCATCAGGCTGCTCTTCAACCTCCTCCATGTTCACGTGGTTCACTTGTCCCCTGTTGAAAGGGTTGGGCTTCTTCCCAGAGCTTCCATTGCCATTTCCGTTCTTCGCTTCAGGGCACTCAGTGGCATAGTGTCCAGTCTTCCCGCACTTGAAACAAGTAATGTGACTTAGGTCCTTCTTGGCGGGTGTGGCTGGATTAGAGCGGTTCTGATTGCTGCTTGCTCCATTCCCGTTCCCATTCTTGGGGCCATTGTGGTTATGCGAACTCCCTCCATTATGGGTATGGCCTCCATGGTTATGGGTAAATCCTCCCGAGTTCGGGGTGAAACGAGGCTTCTGCTGAGCTCCTGAATTGTACTTTCCTTGTCCATACTTCCTCTTGCGGCTCTCATCCTGCTGCTGCTTCCCTTTAATCATAAGAGCCTTGTCTACCAGCTCCTGGTAGTTGTTAAATGTTGCCACCATCAACTGCATGCTCATCTCATCATTCAACCCTTCCATAAACTTCTCCTACTTCGCGGCATCTGTGGCTACATCATCTAGGGCATAGCAAGATAGCTTACTAAAGTCATCTACGTACTGAGCCACAGTATGATTTCCCTGGCGCAAGTTGCGGAACTCACGCTTCTTCATGCTCATAGCTCCAGTTGAGACATGGGCTGTGCGGAATGCTTGCTGAAACTGATCCCAAGTGATATTGGCTATAGGGAAAGTGGTCGTGTAATTCTCCCACCATGAAGCTGCTGGTCCATCCAATTGATGTGCGGCAAAGCGCACCTTCTCAGCATCTGTGCAACCCGCGGTGGTCAATTCCCTTCCAATCTTGCGTAGCCAATCATCGGCAACTAATGGCTCGGTGCTACTGGAAAACACCGGCGGCTGCAACCT